>QQSS02238045.1:0-21385 GCA_003687565.2 Craspedacusta sowerbii | reverse complement strand
GATGATGATGATGATGATGATGATGATGATGATGATGATGATGATGATGATGAGGATGATGATGATGATGATGATGACGATGATGATGATGATGATGATGATGATGCTTTTTAATAATGCTGTTTTCTGGATCAAGAATCTTCAATTCGACATCTGTTTTGCAAAGCAGGTCATCTCAACTGCCCTCTTCTCTTTCGCAGCGACCCTTTGTTTACTTTCGACTTGGGCAGTGCCGTGGGTGACGTAGCATGGGCGCCATACTCGTCGACCGTATTTGCCGCTGTGACGGCAGACGGAAAGGTACGGCTGACCTTCTACTGGCATTCTGTGTGCGTCTGCGACTTGCGACTTGCTTTCCGTATCCTGCTCGAGCGATATGTCCATGAATGATGTTATGATACCTTAGAATACTCATCACAATGCAGCTTTCTTATGAGGTTCTAGTAAATGAGAAAAGGAGGTTTATGAGGTTTGATGATGTAGCGCGAGAAGTTCCAAAAATTGACAGGATGACCCAATCAATCCAGCAATGCTTATGAGGTGTATCTGTTTATTAATTTCAATTGCTTTCAGCTTGTCGTTTACGATTTGAATGTCAATAAATACGAACCGATCTGCGACCAGATCAGTAAGTCCAGAATAGCTTTTTGTACACAGTTTTTTACGTATCTATTAGAGATACACATGTGCTGTATGGGTAGTTATTTATTTGTATTATAACCTAGTGATGCAGTTATGATATTTGATTTGTTCAAAATTTATTTGTCAAAACGTCTTCTAGAATATCGTTTGATTCTGGTTTTCCTGCTTGCTGGAGAAGCTCCAGTATTGCATAACGGGTGAATCCGACGTCTTTTCCAATTCCGTGTTTAACTTGTGTCTAGTACAGTTGCTTTTATGTCGGTGTTGCTTACAATGTTTGTAGTTGTTCACAAAGGAAAGACGAAGCTGACGCACATTGCTTTCAACCCCGTGCATCCCATCGCTATCATCGGAGATGACAGGTGAGTAAAAGTTCGTCTCCCAGTTGGAGGTCTGCTTCAGGAGAGCGCACATAGACTATCATGGGAAGCCGTCTTGCCTTTGCCAAATCAATATGGCAATCCCGGTGAAGGGTGTTTAGTCTGTAACGTACCCAATCATTTGGAATTTGATTTGAGGATTGACTGCTGGTTCGGAGGTTCGTCCTAATTTAAATTTCCGGAATCGTTTCGTTTCAGAGGCTACGTGCATTCAAGCAAGCTTTCACCAAACCTGAGGAAGGCTCTCAATCCAAAGGTATCGCATGCTTTCATGAGGTGTTTTAGCTGTGATTACCAAACATAGCCTGTCTTCTCCCCGATTCTCCCTTCTGCGGTGCATCGCGTCAACAACAAGAACAACAACAACAACAACAACAATTTTATTTCTCCCGAAAAGGCATGCGGAAAACTACAACTCGTACACGATAAGCATATAACGTCGCTAATCAGGAAGGAGGTTTCTTCTTAGCAGAGCTAATGAGTAGAAGATCCCTCCCCCCTGACACAAGCGTGTAGATACTAATACAATCGTAGCTAAATAACATGAATCCTATAAAAATAGGCAACGTTTTCAACAAGCATGGGTCAGCATATATGCATGACCTTACCTGGTCTTAACCTGGAGTGGCGCTCCCATCTGAACCTCACCAAGTTTGTGAGCTGCTTCGATGTTATCGTAGATTATTCAACTATGCCTTGCTACCGTACGGTCCATTTGCTTCCCTCAATTTTTTTATTATTTTTGGAATTGGCCCTAAAACTATAAATAAAATTCATCGCGTTGCAGGAGATATCGAAAGGACCCGAGAACGAAGTGGCAAAGTTCGAGAAGCTTTTAAGCATTGTGCGAGAGCCTTCGGAGAAGGAGAAGAAGGACTAATCGGTGCGATTTTTGTCTCAAAATCTTCCTTCCTATTAGATATCGCACCGTTTCGCCCAAGTATGACCTGCATATATTTATCAGGCGTTAAGATGCGAGTATTCTGTAATATACTTATGTTTCTGCTAGTAATTATTGGCAAGTTCTTGGCGTGCGTCTTCCACATCTGTTTGGGATAGGCTTTGCGCCTCGAGTTAGTCTAAAACGTTTTGTTTGCTACCACTCGCTTTCTTTTAGTCCCGTTATTGGCGAGGGACAGGATTGCATAGCTTAGCTCTTGAATTTGGGCATCAGCGAGGTTTGAACGCTTGAATTCCAAGCGTCTGTCTCAGAGCCTTCTTATCTTTTCTTATAGTATTTCTGTTTCAATGCAGCGTCAGTCTCGTTTATTAAATTCTAAAATCTGTTTTGGTTTTTAACGAGGATGATGACAGGAAGTTTGTGCTTCATATCCGAGGTTTAAGTTGGCGGCCTTGTCTTCGTGTAGTTGAACGTAGCTGTTCCGTTATACCTTTCAGAAATCCAAAATATTTTGTAGGAAAAGTATATTCCTTTAGAAATCTCTATTTCGATGATTCATTGAAAGGCTTTGTGAGGTTAGATTGCATGATTACTTGGCGTGCTGGTAAGGACACGCTTCAACTTGAGATGCACAAGTCCTCCTTTCATGTTATTGCGCGTCCACACACACAACACATACACACACACACACACACACACACACACACACACACACACACACGCACACACAGGTTGGCATAGGTTGACATCATGGCACAGGATTTTTCAGGATGATTTAAGTGTAACTCATTAGTTCTTATGAGCTAACTATCCCTTCTACTTTTTCGGACGCTTTGGCTTGCGCCAAACCATCGACCAGCATTGACACGTCTCACTAGGGTAAAGATCAGTTCCACTTTAAGGTGGGCCGAATCTGATTTTTGGTTACGACCCCAACTAAACTTCAACCGAAACTGCATGGCCAGTTACGGTCGTAACTGTAGCTTTCGCCTTAACTGCTCACTTAATGTACTTCCTTAATTGCAGCCGAAACCGAAACTTATGCCTGAGCATAAACTATGCGTATACATAAAAACATAAAGTCGTGTAATCTAACCATTACGACCTGTAACACTGGTATATACAGATAAAGCAAACAGATAACAAATGATTTACTTTTAGCTTATTTCAAAGTTTGCTTTACAATTGTAATTCATCAATAGCTTATATCAAATGCGCGAGTATTATAGGCCAGAAACAGCAACTCTTATGGATTTTCTAACAAACTGTTGCGTCTGCATATAGCTGCTGCAAAGATGAACAGCTATTCGCTGGCGACGCGGGTTGGCAGATAAAAAAAAATTTGGGAACTCTTTGCTATGCCAGTATGCGATGATATCAGTTTTGAGATACACGAGGCTTCTTCAAATAAAACTACAGTTGCTGTTCATATACCGGGTCAGATGACCACTCGACATTTGACTGGTCTGCATAAATTTAGCGTGCCGTCTTGAGCGACCCAAAAATCGATGCGAAGGCATTTCTAAAGCTTCATTATTGTCGCAAGCACACTGTGCTCCTTCTGCTGAAAATCCTGGCTGGTTGGGTGACATCATCCGATCGAAGAAACACGAAGGTGAGTGGCAATTTCTCCATCAGCTGATTTTAAAGTTGACAACAATGATTGGCCTTGAGAAGAATTACACGAAGAGACGACTAGTGATGTGGGTATCGTCTTCGACGTTCGCTAGAACGAACGAATATTCAGTAAATACTCCTTGGAAAATATTCGTTGGTCCATAATCGTTAGTTCCAGAAACTCTGAGTTACTAACGATCAATCAACTAAGACACCCACTGTATTGTGCACCGGGAGTTTTCACTACTCAGTGAATCAAAGAGTCCGTCTGCCAATTAGGATATGAACCAGAACCTCCCGTCCTATTCCACGCTGTATGAAACATAAATGAATTTTACGGTTAATATAACTAAACAGACTGGAGACGCTGCAACTGAGATTGTGTGGGCTAGAATTGCTCACAGCCCTCCCCTATCGGGCCGATCAGCTGATAACATAAGTCAAGTAATTCACAAGCTGGCATTGAATGGGGTAAGACGGAATCGGCATTACCGAAAGTGCATTGACCATTGCGGCTGTAACCCAATGTATACCGAACCTGTAAATTGACATTCAGCGGTAGCCGAAAACATAGCCAAACCGTATGTATATACGTTTCGGCGCGGCAACCGAAATTCGGCCAGCCTCTAGTGATTGGTAAGTCTCAAGTTTTCAAACTTCCTTTCATCATAGTTTCGTGCACCTGTTTTGCCGAGAAACACGAAATCTAACGCAGAAGTAAGGAGTCTGGCACTAGACTTTGATACTCATCAAACTATCTGAGATTATGAACTTTCGAAGGTACAGAGTAATGTTTAAGCCGTGTAACTTTCAAAAGACTAGTATCTAAAGCAATGTTGTGTTTTTTTTTCCATGCAAATCTTCTTATGAATGCTTGTAGAACGACTGACTGTAAAGATTGTAAAGATATGACTCGATAGACCTTCTAGACTCAGAGATATTCTTGGTCTGGCTTGTCCCATAAAGCATTGTAACTGGTGTACCGTGCCACTAGACATAATTACATGCATCTGATTGCAAGACTGAAGAAGATCAACAATAAGAACAACAACAAACAACAAAAGCAACAACAACAACAAGATTTTATTTTACCCGATTAGAACTAACTGGGAAATGTTTTGCTGTGTAGATTGTCAGGGACTGGTAATTAAAAATTCTATTAGTTGTTTTGGTGACGTATATAATTATTGATGTCGGTCACACGTGGAGGTGGATGAAAAGAGATCGGGAGAGAGGCTAGATAGAACTAGAGTGGAGAGATTAGAATGCTGATTATATTAAATGAGTCGTGTATTCTTCTGAGTATTGCAAGAAGAATTTAGTATTAAATCAAGTTAGGTTGCACATCTTCGGGACTGATGGCCCGTCGATCATCGCCCTCATCGTAACACGCATAACATAACAGGAGCTCTTCATATTATGAGCTAATCAGCATGGAAGAGCCCCCCACCACACACACACACACACCCCCCCCTCATACTTCGTGTGAAAGTCATCGAAACAAAAATGTCACAACAAAAAGGTTTCGTAAATACTTGGTAACCGTGGGTCAAGCAGACGCCAGGTTTTCATTGAGAGTTTATACTTGCTATATCTAGGCCTCGAGACACCCCCAGCTGATATGTAGCAATTAACGAAGCATGAAGTAGTCGTTTGAACTGTATCTTGCTGACAAAGAAATTAATTTGTGCATCGATGATATGATTTACGATATTCGGACCAGCAAATCTCGATGGTGAAGGCAACTCTTCTTAACTTCGATGCACTTGTTTGACTAGACTGTATTCCTCTTCCGAAATGATAAGAACATTTAATAAGCAAACCCGTTTCAATATGTAGGAATTTGGTTCAGTGGCAGCACACGCAGTAAAATAATTTCTCATCAATGTAAGGTAACTGCCATTACTAGAGACAAAATGTAAGGTAACTGCCATTACTAGAGACAAGTGACCAATTAGGTGTCAAGGTTGAAGGCAAGGCACAATTAATCAATCAATCAATATCAGAGATAGTAAATTCTAGATAATAAATAATTAAAACTTAAAAAATTACATATTGGCTGCTCAAACGCGAAGAAATTTGGTTGATCTGAACACCATAAAATCAGTGTACTACAGCTTTTTTCATTCCCAAATATGATGATAATTACGAGAAAGAGACGCCCCGATTTTGTAATGCACCTTTAACAATACCAGATATGAAAAAGATATACACAAGAACAAAACCATGTGTAAGTGACAAAAACAGCGACACCAACCTGTTACTATTAACGAGCTCTGTAGCCATTAAGCCTGCCCTGCCCCGTGCCACTGTGCATATTGGTTGATATCTAGGGTAAGTAACTGTCCAGGTTCTTGGATCATGCCTGGTAAGTTTCGTTGATGTACGGGGACTTCATGTAATCTCTGCGCTGTTATAGATGCACACCTACATACTGACAAGCTTCGTCAGGTTAACCCTGAACCCAGCTTCAGTTTCACACTATTTTAGTAGTGCACCTCTCGCAGGATAGACAGCCCAGTTGGCCTTCGTTCATTGGTATGTTGTTACGCGATGTTATTTTAGCGTGGGTACCAATGCCGATATAGTTTGTGATGTCCGGTATGCATATAGCTATAAGGGTATTACTCATTTTTAGCTTAGTCTCACATCTACCGATTTAGGGCACGTTTCAGGAGTTTCAATCAGCAATGTAATTATGCAACCGGTTATGTGTAGGGCTATTTGAAGAAAATGCGTATACGGGCATTGTATGATCAGATAGCAACAACAGCGACCAGATCTTACGAGCCGTAGGAAGAGGAAAGCAGTAAGACTTTATGCTTGCTAGGAAAGTTCGTGGTTCCACTAGTTTAATGGCTGTATCACCGAAGATTTTGGTGTTCTGTATTAAGTTTCTTAACGCTTATAATTGTTTGTATAATTGATTGTTATAGTTTTTAGTGGTGGTGGTGGCAGCTTCAAAAATCGGTTCAGAAAGAGCAAGAAAAGGACTTTTTTGGTACGGGCTATGCTCACCAGCACATTGTTACAAACCTCCCCCAAACTACGCGCTCGGAATTGTGAACCATTGAATTATTCTCGTTCACCAAGACAAGGTGGTTACTGATATTACAGAACTCACTAGGATGTTTAATAGCCATTTCATAAAGATACTAGAATAAATCCTCGGTTGCAAGCCTCTAGACCCTTCGGAAGACTTCCCAGCAAACCACCCTTTTGAGAGTAAAAGTCGTATTATAAGTCCGTACCAGGATCACCCGATTATAAATGGTAATGTCAAGGCAGTCGGTAGTCAATGTTTTAAACTCCGTGAAGTTTCATTTGAGGAGATAAACAAGCTAATGCGGAGAGCGGATGTTCTTAAGTTAGCGGAGTGGACCGGGTTTCACTAAAACTTGTGAAACTGCAAGCACTCAAGAAAGCATTAATGCAGTTGTAATAGAGCGGAGTTCCGTGATCGTGCAAGGAAAGCTGCGGTTATTCTTTTCTATAAAGAAGATCACTGCATGCATACAAGAAAACCTATGGGCCTGTAAGTGTTCTGAATAAAATTCCAAAAGTTTACGAGAAGAAATGAAGCAGCAAATCGATTCAGTCAATTCATTGATAAAACCTTATCTGCGTTTCTGTCAGCATATACGCAAAAGTTCAGCCTTAAACATGTTTTTGTTGTTGTTATTGTTGTTGTTGTTGTTGTTGTTGTTGTTGATAGAGGAATATAAAAGAAACGTTGATAACAATCTTGTAGTTGGCATAGTGTAAAATGGATTTATTTAAACCATTCAAATGTACATGAATCAAAATCTTCTCCTAGCCAAATTTAGCTTCCAACATCTACATGTACTTTTATATACTAGAGCGCGAACAAACAATCCGCATAAATATACTGTGAATACCAAGTTATTTTGTCTGAGTGCCTTTGCAGAGGGTTGTAAGCAGAACTAGAATCCTTAATAAAAAAAACCAAACTGTTTCAACTTGCATAAAATGATAACTTTTCCTGAAAACTTAACTCCCGCACGTAACATTTGCATGCAATCATACGGTTGATAAGGTAAGGAGGATAGTTGTGATTTGGACCGGAGATTGATGATAAATTTATTCTTAATTCTTTAAGACAAGTTCCAGTTTTAGCACCATTGACTACTCTCTGAAAATCTTCGATCCGGTGATTATATTGATTTGTCGAACAAATCAGAGAGCACAAGAAAGCTGGTATTTATATATTGCAGATTATGCAGGGGAAAAGGTTAGGGTTAGGGTTAAGCAGCTGCCATTCTGTGGTTGATGACATGCACTATCCTCTTCACGCTACTAAATCTAAGCCTTCATCATCAAAGGAAAAGGTGAACTGAGGGATACTTTGTTAGAATTTTGGAGGATGTCTCCCACTGTATCAGAAAAGGATCAATGAAGGCACTTTACATAACGTTCTAATGCCATGCACATGTTATCGATGATGCGGGAGTGCTAAAAACTGAAAAAATGTTTTCCTGCCTCTTTATTTTTCCTTGTTCCTGAATCTCATTCTATTCATAGAACTCGAGAGCAAATGAAGCATTTGCCATCTGTTGACAGTCGTGGTTCGTGCCTGAAAACTCCATCGCTCAGTAATATTTGCAGATTCGTATACACCGCCTTGAAGAACTAAACGTCCTGACCAAATGTCTGAAAATAATTTCTAAAGTTAGTTCTGTTTAAACGCCAGTGAGAGTAAACAGAGCAGTTAAACCTGGACAGCACTAATGGTTCTGATGGAAAGTTACATCAACGCATCGTTTTTTTTAAAAAATGCTTTGCAGCTATTCGCCATGGAAAATATTACAAACATAGGATAATACACGTCGCAATGCTTAGAAATAAGTCAGTTGCTATTAGTCCAGTTTACTTTCTTCCGGGCATGGATTCCCTAGAAGACCTTGTGTCTTTTCACGGGGCACCATTAGTAGAGTTCATACTCTATGTGGGCGTTTCTTAAGGGGCTTCATATAATCGGTGTTTAGAGAGCAGGCTAATGAATTAGAGATACCAAGCTTAGGAGGCAACGGTGGCTTCTGGCATACCATTGCTTTTAAAAACATGGGTAATGGTTCCCGTCAATGCTAAGCAGGAGAAGGGCGTTAAGGTTTACGAGGATTGCTTAACTGGCAATTGCTATGACGTAGGGCAACAGTTAAATATATGTATTTTGTGTGACACTCAAGAAATTATGATTCGAAGAGTCTGTTGACTCGTCAAAAATTTGACGAGTTTTATGATAACAACGTAAAAGAATGAGAATTTTCAACGAAGCGAATGTTGCAAGCGTCTTCAGGTTTTCAATATAGTAATGATGGATATGATGACTTCAGAAGAAATCTTTTGGTCTCCTTTTAGAACGTATCTATTGTTTTGCTTTCCGTAGCCTTGTTGCTTTTAAAACAATTACAGATATAAGGCCCACGTATTATAATGCTGGCTTAGAGGAACATTTACCTTATACCCATACGTGGATAGTCTAGTGTCATGTGGATAGTTAACTTTGTGGAAAACTTTTTTTTATGGAGTGAAGGAAGTTAGCCACGCTTGTGTTTGAGCATAAAATCAAGAGTTTGCAGGAAATTAATTTCATATACATAGAACATATTTAATTGTGTCATTAAGGGTCTGGAGTGTGAGGTTTTATCTGCATGCATAATAATGCGTGCTGCTCTTTTCCGCAATCTGTGATTTCTTGACAACTTTGTTTTGTTTTGTGTGTAGCTGCCCATGCTGTATTCCCAAACCATTTGAAGGGATGCACAAACGAAAAGTAAAATGTTCTACTTGCTTCTTGGCTGAGGCATTTTCGAGCTCTTGCCAACAAACCTATGCTTTAGGAAATTTTTTTTCTCCACAGTGGAGACATGTTTGGCCCAGATAAAAATTTCCTCCAACATACTACGTAAGAATTTAACAGAGAAGGGTCGCTTAATTCTGTTTCCACCAATAAGTAAAGCCGGCAGAGCTAGCGGTATCTTCTTGTCTAGCTTGTCTTGGTTTGTCTTGTCTTTAGCGGATTAGCGGATCTGGTGATCGGTCGCGTTTCTGCTTGCTCCACTCTGGCTAGCATGTAAATTGAAACTTGATCGTGTTCCAGGCTCAGCAAAGACGATGAGATAGTTATGCTTGGTTCAAAAGTCGCACTTCTGCCGCGTCGAATTCAATAGTTTAGTTCGACGCGGCACAAGTGCGACGTTTGAATCAGTTCAGTGCGACAGCTTAATTACGTGCGGCAATTAAATCGAGCTCGGCAGAGCTTGCCGATCTATCTGATTGTAGTGCGACCATTAAATTCGACGTTTGAAATGGCGTCGCACCTGAGTCGAATTTAATGGAATTACATTCGACGCGGCAGAAGTGCGACGTTTGAACCAAGCACTAGATGGTTACAGGTGACTAAGAATAACAAGGCAAGGACAGTGGCTGCGTAATTTAAATCCAAGGGATTAGTTATCTGCATTGTTAGCAAACGGAAAGTCAGATCAACGTCGAACATGGTTGGAGAGGAGGTTAAGGCATATTTGCAAGATCTTATTCAGGCTTTACCAACAAAACCCGAACTTGCTTCTATCAGAGGAGGTGATACAAAGATTTAACGAACTTATACAAAAGATACACACCTTGGAAAGTCGAGTTGCTGAGCTCGAACACAAAGTGAAAGAAGCGGAAGATATGAGGAAGTTTTTGAATCACAAATTGCGGCACAATGAAATTCTAATGCATTACTTTTAAAAGCTATAGACGATCAGGAGCAGTACAGTAGAAAAGAACTGTGTCCGTATCAATGGGCTGCCCACTGACAAACTGGAGAACGCTGAGGTAATTGGTACTGTGCGTGAGTGTTTGGAGGCAATGGGAGTTGATGACGTCTCAGAAGAAATCGATCGAGCGCACCGAATAGGCAAGCCAATGATAAACGGCAAGACGGGGCTGATAGAATAGCAAATAATCGTGAAATTTCGTTCTTGGAAAGGAAGGACAAAAGTCTACCGAGCGCGCCCAAAAGCCAATCAAGCCACACGGTTCGGTAAGTTTTCCGTTTCACTGGATCTTACTTAACTTAGGCAGGGGTTGCTATCATTAGCCCGAAGCATGATAATTCCCATTTTGAGTACGCCTTTGCAGATGTCAATTGTAGTCTGGGCTGTCAATGCTGTACAGGGCGTATCGTTTGAGTAGCGATTGGTCCGCCTTTAACGAAGAAGTCGAACATTTGCGTACAACATTTCCAAAGTTGGCCTACCCGTCAGCTTTATTTGACCGAATTGTACTTGACTTTGTCGAAAAGCGCATTACCCGCCAGCGTAACTTGGATGACAGTTAAACCGATGAGATTGTACGATTCTTTGTTCCTTTCAAGGATGAAAAGAGTGCGCGCAACCTAAAGCACCGTCTAAATGATCTGGCATGTAAAGTACGGGTACCAATTCAGCAAATATTCACGAGCAGAAAAATTGGCGAAAGTTTTAAAGGAAAGCAAGGAAGCAAAGGAAGCAAAGCCAAAGATTGTGAGTCAACAATGTGTTGTTTACAAATTTCAATGTGGCCAGTGCGACGCTGGCTATATCGGCATGACAACCCACCACCTGCACCAACGCATAGAGGAACACAAGCAACGGTCCAGCTCAATTGGTCAACACTTAGCTATTCATCAATTGCCGATCGATTTCGATCTTCACGCCTGTTTCACAACTCTGCGCAGGTGTTGCTCCAAATGGGAGAGCCTGCTAGTTGAGAGCTTGATCATAGCGCAGCATAAATTCGCCAACTCACTTAACGTACAGTCAGACTCGATTAAGTTGAAGCTGTTTTAGCTCGGCTTCGAAGATGTGACTCTGGCCAAGTGTGCTCTGCTTGTTTTGGTTTTTCGGTTTTTTTGTATTCTTGTTCGTTTAGTCTGAAGATGGTCCAAGAAAGGACCGAAACGTCACAAAAATTAATAGCTTTATTCTTATACCTAATAACGTGTTTTTTAATTCATCCGCTGCGGGAGCCTGGAGTACGTCGGAATACGTGGTACGTAAATCTCAAGAGGTTTACCATCCGTTATTTCCTGCTCGCCTTTCGTCCGGGATCTTCGTTTTTGCTTGCTTTATTGTGAGGCCTTCTTCCCTTTTTTTGGCCTTACCTGCTTTGGATTTGCTATATTGTAAGGCTTTCTTACCTGCTTTGGCCTATATTTACCGTATTTTATTTTACGTATCTTTTTTCTTATTTTTTATTTTTCATTAATATACTGCATTTGGTTGTGTTGCTGCAAATGAAATTTAAACGTTTAGTCAAGTGTGGGTCCTGCAAGCGCTATATGCCCAATCATATGAAAATATTCTAGTTTTCCGAATGTAAAACTTTCGTCCATAAAAAAATGCTGCAGTATGCCAATAAGAGAATAATTTGCCTACAAGATTTGGACTTGCTCTTCTTGACATGCTAATGCGTTGCCTTTAGCTAAATGTCCGGACGGCACGTTTATCGAAGAAATCTCAAAGTATTGTGCTGAACACTCTAATAGCCTAAATTTATAACTTAGACCATCATGCAGCGTATATACTTTGCTCGATAAAATTCTCGGTCAAATAGTGAACTTTGACGAACCAGCAAGTTGCAAAAAATAGCTCAAAGTACTACGATGTCGACGACCTCAACAAGGTGTGTATCAAAGCAGAAGCCTCTCTTGGGCTCTTGCATATTAATATAGCATCTCTTACCTAAGCACTTCGACGACCTGTCTACATTATTTTCATTACTTCACTATAATTTTCCTATAATTGCTATCTCCGAAACTCGCATAACAGAAGCATTTGGCATAACTAGTAAGATCCATATACCCAACTACTCATTGATCGACGTAAAAACGCTGTCACGTGCTGGAGGGGTAGGCTTGTATATTCATAACTCGATCTATAGTAGTACTAAGGTGCGACATGATCTATGTTTCCAATCGGAAAACCAACTTGAAGAAATCTTCATTGAAAAATAACATCAAAAGAGAAAAAAATATTATCTGCGGTTGTATATATAAGCATCCCGATATGCGTGTTCGAGACAAGGAAAGCAAATGCAAGGAATGCAAATGCATAATCCTCACTGGAGATTTTAATATTAACCTTTTAAACTATGATAGTAGCCCTGATAAAAGTGACTTGTATGATTACATGCCGTGCAGCTTCCTTCAGCCTCAAATTTGCAGCTTTCTCGGGTTACTCTGCGCTCACAAACACTCATGCGCACGTCCATCAGAGGGAACTTAGCATGTTTCATATGGGATCATTTTTTCAATCACAATCTTTAGTGATTATCGCCTCGTAAAGGCGAAAGATAATACTATAAATATTGGTCGATCCTATAAAAATTTTAGAGAAGAAGAATTCCTGGAGGAAGTTGCAAGGCTTGATTTGACGTGCATGGCTGATGAACCTCTGAGTGCTGATGCGCTGACTACCTTTCTTAAAAAATTACTTATATTCTCGACGTAATTGCCTCTGTGCAGCACTTAACCCGCAAAGAACTAAATCTGCAGAAAAGGTCCTGGATCACTCGTGGTTTGCTTAAATCGATGTCTGAAAGAGATCGCATCTCTAGAACATTCTTGGATGAGCCTTATCTTGATTTAAGAAATCCATGCACTCACTATATAGGAGGTATCGAAATTCAAAAGTCTCACTCTTACGAAAAAGTAAAATACTGCATTTCCGCGACTATTTCTTACAGAATAGCATGAATATTAGAAAAGTTGGGATGGTGTCAAATCTATAATACAAACTTCGCGGAGAAAGTCGCAGTTTACACCTAATAGAATAACATCAAGTGGTGATGATGTTTCAGACCCGAAGGACATAGCCAATGCCTTTAATGAATATTTTTCAGAAGTCGGTAAGGGACTAGATAGCAGAATACCTACTGCCAGGCACGACTTCACTTACTATTTGAGAGGCAATCTAGGAAACAGTATGTTTCTCTCGGACACGTCGGCTGATGAAATATCTAAGATCATTGATAGCCTCCAAACTTCAAAGACATCTGGACCAAATAGCATTCCTCCTGGATTATTAAAATAGCCAGTGTTGGGATTTCACACCCGTTATTATCAACCAATCTTTTTCGCAAGCTTGCTTCCCATCCGTTCTAAAGTTAGCAAAGGTCATCCCGGTGTATAAATCTGGTAGTTCGAACTTGTGCTATAACTATCGTCCTATATCAATACTTTCAAATACTGTATCAGTAAAGAATTCGAGAAGGCAATGTACTCTCGGCTGTCCTCGTAACCTAGAAAATATAATCTAATTTATGAATTACAGTTTGGATTTCGACGTAGGCACTCGACGAGCCGTGCCCTTGTAAGTCTGGTCGAACACATCAGGTCTGGTCTGGATAGAGATAGGTTTGATGCAGGAGTATTCCTTGATTTACAAAAGGCCTTTGATACCGTCAATTATCGCGTTCTTCTAAAGAAACTAGAACACTGCGTTATTCGAGGTCTATTCGAGCTGTTGTTTTATATAAGCAACTTGCAATATCGCCCTAAAAATTCCGTGGCTCACCACGTTGCCGCGAACAAAAACATCCCGGTGAGTCATTCGTCACTAAACGTTATTCGAAAATTATTAAATAAGGATCTGGAAAAACTTATTGACTGGCTTTGCGCAAATCGTCTCTCCCTAAATAATAATAAAAAAAAACCTTGTTCTGTTTAAGCCAACTAGCAAACCTGCTGACTTACGCCTCACGATCTCCATCGGATAAACAAAGATATTCTTCTCTTCTTCTGGATAAACAAAGATATTCTTATTGAACAAACTTCACTACTTGAAAGTATTAATCGACGCATCCTTGACATTCAAACGCCAAATTGCCGAACTTTCCAATGCAAACTTATCAAAGATTCGTCACTTTGTGCCAGTAACAACTCTTAAAACCTTATACTTTTGCCTTTGTCAGGGACATCTCTCATATGGATGTCTAGTCTGGGGTTTTGCAAATAAAACAGTTTTAAGAAGATTATGTCGCATACAAAAAAGAGCTCTACGAATCATTACCTTCTCGGACTTTCATGAACCAACCTCGCACCTATTTGCGCAGATGAAAATACTTAAACTTGATGACATAATTAAACTCCACGGATTTCTTTTCACGTACGACTGGAATATTGACACTTTGCCATATTGCCTCAAGTCCCTTATGTCTATAATAGAAGTCCAAACGGACTACAAGAAATGGCGGCATTGGAAAGCTTGACGTGCCAAAGACATACACCGTTAAATATGGGGATAGATCCTTAAAGTTTGTTGGTCTAAAATCCTCAACCGCTTGATTGACTTAGAAATAGATCTCAGGATCAACAAGTCGCAATTCAAGAGACAGCTACATGCTCTCCTAACCGCTAAATACTAGATCTTAACACTGTTTCAACGCTCACACGACATAACTACCTGCTACAACTTCAACCTGCTTGACCCATGCTTGATGGAAACGCTAGCTTTTTTTTTGTAAGATTTTATGTTTTCAGCTACGATTGTGTTAGTATCCACATGTATTGAGGTGTTAGGGGGGATCTTCTACTCATTACCACTGCTAAGAAGAGCCCTCCTTCACGTTTAGCGATCTTATCTAATAAATGTGCACGAGGTATATTTCGGCATATTTTTCGGGAGAAATAAGAAAATTGTTATTGTTGTTGTTGTTTGTCTACCAAAGGCAGTGTTGTTGTTGTCGGTGAAGAGCCAGGAGTTTCCCTGGATGCTCAGTCCATCGATCGTCGGTGACAGCAAATGAGGCCAGTCGTCGGATGTTGGTTGAGGCTCCCAAGGAGCTAAAGATCTCGATACGTGCCCTCAGTGGAGGCTCGGACGACTGGTCGATGCTCCAACGATCGTGAAGCTGACATCGCGCTGTCCCCTGTTACCAGGAGACACTCTTCTTGAAGAACTTCCCAGTGGACGACGAAGTCGTACCGTGCTGGTTAGGTCTTCTTAGGAGATTCGCCAAACAACATTGAAAACTCTTTCTATGCTTATTCCTTCACCATAACCTTGGTGATCGTGCACATTCTAATTTGAAAGATTTTTGGCTTTGGCGCCAACGCTGTTTGCAGCCGTCATTTTGGTTGCGCAGTCAGTATGGCGCAGTCCTGCCTTTTTGGAGTTTGATGCTACTTGGTTTTGTGTTAGAAGTTTATTGCTAGACCTTTTATGTGCCTGAAAAAACCATTCCACCTGCTAAAGTTTCCAATTTTGTGCTTTATTGCACTACCAAGCCTGTTTTTCCATGTTATAACTAAAATGTTGGCTTCAGCGGCTTCCAGCCATCACGCACGTTGTTTGGAGTACTCCGAATGTGTTCTAAGAATCAGGGAACGCGACCTTGAACCTGAAGCTGATTGGCTACTTGCAGCCAATGAGAAAATCACATCATCCTCCATGGCAACCAATACACCTCGCGTGGACCCGACACGGCGATGGTGGCTGGGTAGAAGATGCGTATGCAGATCTGTGACCACTAAATCTTACTTCTTCATTATAGACCAGTGTCTTAATTAGAGACCGGTGCACAAGGCTTCTTTCGGTTACTTTAACAAATAAATTTGTAGCTGGATGGGTTTGGAGGCTATACAGCCCATTTCATAGTGTTTGTAGTCGTCATCTGTTAGTAAATGCATCGTGCGGTCAATTTTCATCTTGCCAGTATTATTATTGCTATTATTATAACTGTCAGCAGTGGCTCTCATGAAGAATACTGACTACTCAGGCTCTTTGCTGTGTTCACTATCGTTTTAGCATCTATAAATCAAGCAAATTACCACAGATTTTAACCTTGCTATGGGAGGTCTACCGCGAGAGGTGCACAAGTGGTTACAGAGCCTTGACTTAACACATTCTATTAGAAACACACGTCGTGATTTTTCGAATGGCTACCTCATAGCTGAGATATTTTCGTGGTACTTTCCGCAGGACATGCAGATGCACACCTTTTATGATGGCTCATCGATCGAGACTAAGACTGGAAACTGGTCTATAATACAAAGGTTTTTCAAGCTACAAGGCTATGAGATTCCCCAAGATGAGATTGATGGAACTATCCATTGCAAACCTGGTGCGTCAACTTTGCTAGTTCAAAGGATATACACAATCCTTACTAATAGAAAGATAGTTGTTGTTCCTGATGACAAGTGTCTTGATTTTAGTGATTCTGCATATCAGAATGAACTCCCATTTCATGCTCGTTCAACAGCTACACAAGCTGTCAAAAATAACATTGCGAATTCTGAGTACCACACAGTTCCTGATAGTATTATATGTGGACAGAAAGCTGAAGGCATTATGCGAGTCCACATGAAACGTAGACAGGATGAGCGAAAGCAAGATCCCAAGCGGTTTGGGATCAAGCCTAGCTTGTGTGAAAGAAGCCCTCGAAAAGCCCCTTCACTAAGCATGAATAATGCTGATACTGTTATTTAGTAGCTAGACAAGCCTAGGAACTTTTGTTTCAATTGTTGCATTGAATGTTGTAGGATTCTGATGTGGTATTAGTATTGTATAGTTACAAGCACAATCCTTAAGAAGTTACCTAATGTTCTACCCTTTTTTCTTGATTTCTTCTGGCAAAAAGGTCTATGTTGCTTTCTTGTAACTTATGTGCTTAGAAATGATTCCTAGTAGGTATGGCTTAACTATAGCATTGTGGATATTAGCTTTCTGCATGCAAATTGTCTGCAAAATTTGCATGCTCTGGTCATGTTGTATGCTGCTGTTTAAGGCTCTCAAAGTTGTGAAGGATGAAGCAAATTTCTGTGATGTGTTGAAATTCAAGTTTTTTTTTATAGTTGTGATCTTAGAATCTTTTTAAAATTGCTGCTGTTTTAACATGGATATAAGTATAGTATGGTGTAAATATAACAAATAACTATCATTCAGTGTTGTGGAATTGGGTCCAACTCGCCAGTAGTTTATTGTAATCACTAGCTGTGTGCTAATAGTTCAAGATGTTGAGAAAAGTTAGAAATGTGCTAATTGCATCATATGGTGCTTATTTGTATCCTAACAAGTTGATGCCTTGTGGGAGGTCTAACC
Source organism: Craspedacusta sowerbii (assembly GCA_003687565.2). Taxonomy (NCBI): domain Eukaryota; kingdom Metazoa; phylum Cnidaria; class Hydrozoa; order Limnomedusae; family Olindiidae; genus Craspedacusta; species Craspedacusta sowerbii. Next base: position 3,755 of record QQSS02238045.1, on the reverse strand, counting down.
TTTCAATTCTGAAATTTTGACTCTCGCTTTGTTGTGTTTGAAGTAGTGCACATCCAGATAAACTTTGGTGTCTTTATGCTGTCGTTGTAATGCTGCCTTGCAAGTAGTCCATGGTTAAGTGCATTTTCACATCTTGTAGACATGCTACTCCACTTAATAGCTTTCTAATTTTTGTTGCTGGTATGTGTATTGTCAAGTATTTAGATTGTGTGGCTTACCTTCGCGATCTGTTGTAAGATGACTTGACCTTGTACCCCAACTTGTTTTAGAACTATTAGTTACACAGAATGGAATCTGGCTTGATAAATGGAACTATGCTTTCTGTTGTTAGTCATAAACTTCTACATTAGGAGGAGAATTTTGCAAAGATGAATACCATGCTTCATAACATCAGTTTATAATTTCATCAATTCGAGGCTATTTCAAGAGAAATCATTTTGTTTCTTCAATGTGTTCTTCCTGTTGAATTCTGAAATAGTTGCTATAGTATAAGGGGAACTCATTCATGGGGGAAGATGCTGGTAAACATAATGTAATTGGGAATAATCTATTCCGTCTAAGAATGTGTCTCTGCAATATACTATAAGTTCATTTCTACATGGCAATTATTCTCAGCTGGCTTGTTTTCCTCTATTGCATTACTGTTGGTAGCATTATAAAGTCTACTGGAATGCCTTAGTGTATATGTTACGTCGAGGTTAGACTGGTAAAATTATCATTCAGCAACACATAGATGTTAGAGATACTATGTTTTTAAAGGGTTTGTGAATGCTCATTTCAGGAGCATCTTCTCAGGCTGTTCAGGATAACTGTGATACATCTTAAGAAATGAGTCCTTTATTTGTTATGTGTGTGTGTGTGTGTTTGTGTGTGTGTTTGTGTGTGTGCATGTGTGTGTGTGCATGTGTGTATGTGTGTGAGTTATAGGTAGTTGGAGTAGCTAGGCCTTAATTGAGATTTCTAATAGATCGTATAGTTAAACAACCTGAATCATATAGTTGACACGTACCGAACTACGATTTAAAATGGTAATTAACTTGCGTTCGTCTCTTTTTGGTTAGTGTGAACAAAGCTCTGTGTTTACTGGGAGTTTAACGTTAGCGATGCTAGAGATTCTGCCTTGCCAAAGCCTGCAAGTTATTATCTGCAAGATCTCTTGAAGTAGACCATTTTTGTATGCGTTTGGTTAGTCCTTGGCAACCTATGAGAAAGTAGTTGCAAGGTGTAAAATCATGATCCAGAAAAGATGCTGCAACCAACTCTTCATATGGGCGAACACAGCGAAGACATGGGTGAACGATTTCATCAGGGCATCGAAATGATGGAAACCCGTCATCAACAACGCAGCGATATCAGCATGATGGCAGATTATTGCTGAGCGATAATAGAAGACTATTCTATAGAGGGAAAATATGGAAGTAAATTGAAGAAAATACGTTCCTGTCCATAAGTTTTTCTTTGTGCATTATTGAACCAAACCTTAAAAATGTCTGACTTTAAAAAAGTTTATATCATCCGTTAATGCAAGGATATATTTTTTAAAATTAGTAGTTTTTATAAATACTCTGCACATTGAAACCAAACTGCAAATATTGTAGCGGAATCCACATGATGGCGAATTCCACCCATATGTGCGAAGACAGCGTGCCAAATTTGCATATGATCAGGTACAAAGTAGACGTGTCTTAGACTTTCCTTTAAAATACATTATCGTGTCCAGCATGTTTGAGTCTATCCCGTGTTAGTGCAGCAAAATTCGATCAGAAAGCCATCAAAAGATCGTCATATTAGTTGCAATCAGGTATCCAATTAACACTGTCTAGACGAGAAGTCAAATATGCATGTATTAGCTATTCTTTGGGCTGCTTCCTTTATGATGGCTGGATGGGCAACAGGGAGACCGTTATTTTTACTAGAAGGTAATCAGCTCGTTCAGGAAGGAGCGTGGTGGATCGATGGCAGCACTGTGGGAAAGGTCTTGTCGCATGCGATCGATTGAGCTTCGACTGTTGATGGTAATGCTCTACCTTAGGCTCGGCGAGACTCATATCTCGTAGTCATGCGATAAACATCCTTGTACCCCCCCCCCTTCACGCCCCCGCCGTTGCGATGGGAAGCATTTCAGTCATACTGCTGGTCAATGTTCGTGGCATCCGGTCATGTTCATGTACTAACCGAAGACTGTTCGTTGAATTCACCACCTATCGAGGGTGTCGCGATCTGGCACTGGTCTCCATTTTTCTATTGTCGGTGGAGGGGGGCTGGTGCGGGAAGTCATGAGAGAGGAACGATGGCGAGTGGACAGGGCTAATTTCCCTATCGACTGCTGCTTTGCGGGTCAATGTCTGACCATTACGTGAATGTCCAGCGTCAGGGGTTTGCACATTCCCTCCAGTTAACTGTCGGCCGCGAAAAAAACCCATGAAAAATGAGGCACTTGGCGACCAGCTCTACCTTGACCTTTCGAGCTGATGTAAATAAAACGCGTCCTTGGGAATGCACCATAGGACGGAAACGGGGGACATCTGCAAGTCGGGTAGCTCGATTGATCCGCTGACGGCCCTGAGAGAATCCTTCGTTGTTTTTACTCCAGCGCAACATCTCAGCTAGATCTCTCAGGCGGCTACCGTGCTCACAAACCATGCACCTCTGTCGGGGCAGTTGAACTTCAGGTGGACGCAGATCTCTGCTTCGCTTTGGTGCGAAACAAAGAGATCTTCATGTAACGGCCCATGCGATATGGGTAAGGTACAATATTAATGGAACTCCAAGCAGTTGCTTAGCCGGGACGAAACGTACGTAAGGCTTGCCATTTGAATTGCTACAATATTGACTTGCGAAAATTGCAAGCGCATCCCTATTCCCAAGATGTATTTCGGCAGGAGAGAGAACAGCATGACTGCCGGTCGTTGGCGATCGGTCGAGCAACTGAGGGTGACGCGCGTCCCGTCAATTCTGACAAAGCGCACCGAAACAAACGTTTTTCGCTTACGCAAAACTTAAGCACTTCTTACCACCACTGTGTAGCCGAATTTCTATTGCGCGTAATCTGGAGTTCTGCTTGCATGCAAGTCATGAAACGAACCTACACATTGAGTTAAATTCCGCAGTGATGGAAGCCGCCCAGTGCACATGTAATACGGTGCCTTCCCCGAAAGCAGGCAGCAACAATACGATTGAAGTGGAGCGCAAACAGAGGGCAAACACAGACTCAACAGCGACAAGCTAGCAAGCGAAATAAAGATCTTTCAAAGGAATAAAACGTCACATGGTAAAAATGCTTACGAACTGCACGGCAACCGAGATCAAGTTCGCAGGCGAGGAAGTGCCAGCAAAGTCACGAGGGCGGTCAGAGGAAGCATTCGCCCTCTCACTGCCAGGAAAACACAAGCTCACCTCGCTAGAATGATGCAACACGATAACACGCCGCAATCCGAAATTTCTTTGATTTGTTTCAGCCGGTCACTGCTACCCCGGCTGGCTGAGCAGGAACCGCTTTGGATTTATCTGGTTACTCGTTCTAACAATGGCGGACCCGACAATTCATTCTGGTCAATGTTCACAAGACAATGGCAAGCACAGTTTAAGTCGAATTTTAACGCAAACGCAACGGCTAACTTAAAAAAAAAACACAAACGCTACTTTGGCTCTACAACAACAAATATTGATAGTAATATGAATCATAATAATAATAATAATAATAATAATAATAATAATAATAATAATAATAATAATAATAATAATAATAATAATAA
>QQSS02237934.1:0-21394 GCA_003687565.2 Craspedacusta sowerbii | reverse complement strand
ATATATATATATATATATATATATATATATATCTTAATATACTTAGCTGATCTACGTGCGATACATCAGGTGTTGAATCAAATGATAGGCTAAAATATCCAGCCAAAGTATTTCAACCATGACAGTTGCGTGAACTTTATCACTCATTATTTTAATGAGTACATCAAAAATTTCATTTCATCGGTATGACACTGTACTTTCCAACACTGTAATATTTAGAAGTAAGACTTCCCAAAAATGGATCAAATTCAGTCATAGGTTCCAATAACCTTACGTAATTCTCATTTTGCAATGATCCAAGTTTCTGGTCAGCTTCTCCAAAGGGCAGTCCATCCCCTGCTAATGTGATATAGCAGCTACAATACCAAGCATTACGTTTCTAGAATGGCAGTTTATAGGTATTTTACCGGGCACCACTTTTATCTAAAACATAGGAGGCATGTGGGTGCCGAACCTAACGAAGCTCAGAGATCTCTGGATTACAACAAAATATTGAATTTTTAGGGGGCCCCCTTCTTATGCGGGGCCCCTAGGCCCGAGCCTTGTGGTCCTATTGGATAATCCAGGGATGTGTGCGTGTCTGTGTGTGTGTGTGTGTGTGTGTGTCTGTGTGTGTGTGAGTGTGTGTACGTGTGTGCGACTGTGTAGGCATCTGCATGCATATGACTTTTTAGCAAAGAGTTTAACAGACAGAAAGGATATCAATATTCCTTGTTAACCTATTCGTAACCTCGCTTTACGCCCATAGCCCTTACGCCAAGAACACTCTGAGCCTCGATAGCCTTTCGTGTTTACGGGGGAAGATGCAAACCGGCGCTATGAAACACCAGCATCGGTTATATTCATGGAAGCGGCGTTCAATATAGCGTTCCACACCTGCTACTTGCTTTGCAGTATGCTTCTGCTGAGGGCAGCTTTCCACCATTTCAAATACTCATAGAGGCTCTGTTATGCACTATGATCTTGCATTCTAGATGCATGCATTAGAGTAGCACAAAATGAAGACCTTTGTGTCTCTACCTACAGGTAAACTTAACATAGATAAACATAGATTTTAAGCGAGGAATTTTGCAACACGGAAAGATGGCTCCTTGCTGCATGGGACTCATCTATATAGCAATTTTTTTCGGAATGACGTTTAAGGCGGCAAATCATGCGTTACCTCGGACGTTTGCAACCAAGAAAACCTTACAGATGCAAGTAGGAAGACTGTTTGTGCAGCAAATTACAGACATGAGATCGATGGTTCTGGTTAGTATAGTAGGTTCAGTATTGTACTGAATATGAGCTTTATTTGTAGGGACTTACCGTACGACTGTTGACATTGTTCAGGATCAAGCAGTCTCTGCATTCCGTATCAAACTTTTCTCTCGCTCTTTGCAGTTTTTTTTAAGGATCTGGCAAGTACTTTGGCAAGTTGATAAATTGTTTACTGATTTACAAATAAACAGATTTAAGGATTTAAACTCTATAAGTATCTGACCTAAATCTGATAACTGGCTAAACTCTATAAATGACTCTATAGATATGAGTAGTTATAAATATAGATATACAGATATAAATATAGAAATGAATGACTCTAAAAATAACTCTATAGATGTAAATGAATATAGATATATAGATATAAATATGTCTACATAGAGACATAACATATAGATAATACATATTATATAATTATGGATATAAATATACCTATAGATATAAGAACTAGCTATAGATATAAATGACGCTATATAAATAAGTTGCTAAAATTTGATAAATATCTGACTCAACAAGCCGATTTCATGCAAAGCGAGGAACTGCTTCGATTCTCCCCATTTTAGGGAAGACCTAGCATTAAATATGCTAGCTGGATCTCCAACGATCCCAGCCTTGGCATACTAATTGCACTACCGATGAGGGAGCATGTTGGTAGACATGAAATATTATTCGAAAACCAGAAAAGATCACTAAAGCTAGAGATCGAAGTGGATTTCCAGAAAGAACGGAGGCCATCATGTTTACCTTACAAGAGACGAGTTGTTTATATTTTCTTTCCGCCTGGTGTTTTGATCGAAGACTTTTATTCTCAGTTGACGACTGTTGCAAAACTTCACCGAATTTTGCCGATAGAGAGCGTTGAAAGTTTCTTAGCAGAAGAATCTGAGAATTTTACATGCCAAGAAGATTTTCTCAGTAGCAACAGAATGATGAAGCTCTCGCTGATTTGCGAGGAATCTCCTGACGTAAGTTCTTTTGAACAGCTGGTGGTGAGTTTTCTCAAGGAAATTCGGAGGAAGAAGTTCGATTTTATAGGAATCGCTTATGGGTTTGAACGTTCCCGCGCATCCCGCGAACGAAGAAGCATTTCCTCCAACATGACGCTGGAAGGATTTTTTAGTCAATGTAGCGATCTAAACAGATGTTTAAAATCGATAATTCTGGGGAAAAACGACGAAAATAGCGATTCCCTTTTGCGTCTAGATTCAGAACTTTCACAGCCATCTAACAGTTGCTTTCACAACAAGCCACCAGCAAACTCGATATATTTGAATGTCACAACAAACAAGTTATTCAATTTGCACTTGACTAGCGCCCTATTTGACGATGTGTCTCCAGACCATCAAGTCGCTTTTCAGCTAAATGTGACCTGGCATGATGGCCGGATCTTGTCGCATACAGACTTTGTACAGTTTAGCAGCTCCTTGCGACTGATATATGGTTGGATAAGCGTAGCCAAATGGAAGCAGCAGCCAGATCGTGAATTAACTCTGGCAATAACTGCAACCGACCGTTGCATGAACAAGTCAACCATAAGTTTGACGATTGCAGTGGCCAAACCTGACATGCAGAGATGCACCGAATTGGAGCTCATGGCAACTAGTCAACTAGACCCCACAACGCCATATGTTCATATTGTGGAGTCTTTGATGAGGACCATCGTGGCTTTTTATAATGACACGGATCGTCATGACTTAGTTGACTTTAGCAAAGTCGAATTGCTCTACAATACATTTCTGCTACGATTTTCAGACTTAAGTATACCGTGCCAACCGTGTGACTATAACGCATATCGTCGAAAGATAGGATTATCGTTAGATCTGCAGGGGCGCCTGAGAACTAATTTCCTTGACCTTTTTAAGCCCAACTTTGCAGTGATTGCCTTTACTGCTAACCTAAGCATTTGCTCTGACAACTCCGCACCAATTCTTCTAAACCCCATACCGCATTTAAAATTGAACGAATTCGGACGAGGCACTCACGCAATTGCAAGCAACACCTTTTTGGATGCAGAGGACGGATACACTACCAACCTGTATTTACAAATAAGGAAAGTCACTCATCAAAATGCTGTAATTGCAATCTTGAGAGAAATGCGAATCGAAATATTCCAGGTAGCAATGTCAGAGAGTGGAAGTGTTCAGTTTATCATCACTGCCACTGACAGTCAAAGCAAGTCTGTTGACGCTTACGTAACGGTGACCTCCAGTCCTATGCCGATACTTTCCTTTGGCTCATTTGATTTCGCCTTTTTGACATTCTTCGTCCCTCCCGTTGAACCTCACGTGGCTTTAGAGAACCTAATAGCCTTGATAACTGTTATCGTCGGGGACGAAACTTGGTCTAGAATATTCGTCGTTTCATATGAGTTTTCAGGGTATTACCCGCAGGAGGTGAGATTGATATGGAGTAACACGACCTTCTCCAGCGTTTCTAATGACTCCTTCCTTCTCGTACAAGATCAACTCTTTGACAGGCAACTCAACTTGAAACAGGACATTCGTAATAGATTCTTCCCCAAGGTGACTGTTACCCTGGCAAGCTCCTCGCCTTATGAAGCTAATGCAACTAGAATTTTCCCAACCTTGGTGGCCACCAACACGTTCCAGACTTCAATTATTACCACTCCCTTTGCGCAAAGTAACGCTCAAACTCCAGTATCAACAATAAAGTATTCGCTTTCCTCTGCGAACAGTCAATTCGTCCATATTCATATTAGTTCGTCGCCATCAGTAGCATATATCAGACCACCAGCGGTGATGAAAGTTCTCGAACCTGTAAATGCGTCGTTCTGCGACTTCCTCGTATACATGATTCCCGATGATTTATTTCTTGACCCAGTAGACGGTGGAACTAGGAATCTGCAGCTGAAGTTGCTGTTAAGTAACGGAACAGCTCTACATAGAAATTCGTGGGTTTCTTTCTCACCAGACATCCAAGTCGTCTATGGGTTTCTGAAATTTAGTGATTTCACGGAGCAGTACCCGAGAAACTTTGAATACCTGATTGAAGCCATGAACAGTCGAAACTTGAGCACTGTTACACCTCTAGTAATTCGTCTCCCGTTCACGGTTCCATCCATATACTACACCATGCAACTGAAAGTCAACTCCTTTTATAGTGCAGACACACCTGAAATAAACGAGCTGTTACAACTGATCCTTAAAGTCGCTAGATACTTTGGAGCGGCGACATACTCTTGGGTCAACGTACTTTCATTTGAACGGAACGAATCAGAGAACTACGTGTCTTTTGTCTGGACGAACTGCACTCTATCAACTGATGCAACGTGTCCAAAAGAACTGATTAATGAACTACGAAGCAACGTGGCCATTAGAGATTCCATGGTCAATCCAAAGTTTGCAAGCTTCCTTGCACCGCAATACGTCGTTTACAACGTTAGCAGTGCCACTCGCGACGAATGCAACATCCGACAAACATCGTTGGTAGCAACTGCTTCGCCCGGAGATGATAGGGCACCCAAAGTAAATAGGGCCATGAACGTCCTAGAAGTTCTTGCCGGTCGCGTGTTCAGATACACGATTCCTTATGAGACGTTTTACTGCTCAGGTGATGGTTACACTCCGTTTCTTCTTTTGCACGTCAAAAACCAGGACGGAACATACCTATCAAAGACAAGTTGGCTGCAGTTCAACCAGGCCGCACAAGAGCTGTATGGTATGGTGTTCACTGATTCCCTTGGTGGGGCTTCCTCCAAAACATTTCTTTTTAGGATTAGTGCAACTAATTCTAAAGGACTATCTGTTACAACTAACCTCCACGTGAAAGGCTATCTCCAATCTCTTCGCAGCACTGGCGCAGTGATAGGTTTCCATGGGAGTCAGTATTTCAGCTCAGGAATGAACGATATTCAGGTCCTCATAGTTATGACGGAGCGGTTAAAAAGCTATATGGAAATTAACGACAGCACAACTGAAATAATGATTTTCAATAAAGATCCTTGGCCTCCTGGAAATTTCTTCTTGCAGTTAGCCATCCTCGTCTCTTCAAAGGCTGATTGCGCCCAAACATCCCTCACTATGGCAAAAGTATTAAGTCATGATGGAACTATCAACCAATTTTTAAATATTGCGCTGATCCCCGACGCTCTAGTAACGGCTATTGACTTTGCCTATGTCGGGTTATGCATGCAGACTACTAACACGCTGCTTCCAACTCCAACGGCATTACCTCTTCCAAGAGTGCTTACTCGCATACCTCAGCTGACTGCAAAACTTAGTTCAATTTTTAGGTACTTCATTCCTGAAAATACGTTTATCGACGACGCGGACGGTTCCACAGGTAATCTTCTTCTGAACTTACTCTCCTTCTCAGGTGATGCACTAGCGGAGAAGTCTTGGGTGTTACTGTTTCAAAGCAGCAGAGAACTAAACGGCGTTCTCTCTAAGGCTGATCTGGCATCGCGCAATTCCGTAACATTCGAGTACTTGTTAAGAGCAACAAACTCTAGAGGTTACTCAACTGATTTGAAAATTGAAATCATTGCCTTGGATGACATACCACAAGCGGGAACTCTAGTCACCATGACTGGGACAGACGTATTCGCCAACAATGAATATAGCTTGCCTGCTCACCTTTACATTATAAACAATCTAAAGCGCTACTTTGTTCCCATGCCCGCTGAAAGTATATATACTGTGGAGTTTCTCAGAACAAGAGGACTGGAAAACACGTTTGTTTTTAGATGGGCAGCGTCCAGAATAGACACCGTGGATTGTAGTTCACAAGATTTGCAATTTTTCATTGAAAATTTGCTGACCAATGACGGACAGATAGAGCCCAGTTTTCAAGCATCTATGGCACCTTCAGTCAAAATAAGTAGCATCAACATTCACGTCAACTGTGAAACTTCCCCATCTTCAAGCTTTGTTGTGAGTCCAACCCCGTCACTAGCCCCTAACCAGTCACCAGTAGTTGTCAAGCTGATTCCGGTCCTGAAGGTGGAGTTTTGTAGGTCGTTCTTTTACCTCATACCGTCCGACACATTTAGGGACAATGAAGATGGCGATACGAGAAATCTGAAATTAAAGTTATACAATCTGAATGGCACCTTGGTTGACGCATCTTCTTGGATTCAACTTAACGAGGGTCTGCAAATCTTGTACGGGATTCTCAAATACGACGACTTCAATCGGCAACCGGTCGATGGCTATGAGTTCCTGTTAGAAGCGTCTGACTCTAAGATGGCGGCGGTCAAAACCAAAATACAGTTTGCACTTCCTGAAAGACAATTTAGTCTGTTTTACATTGCAACTCTACAAATGCAGCGGTTCGTTGACTCGACTGTGTCTGAAATAAACGAGCAATTCATTCTGATCACGAAAATCAGCAACTTTTTAGCTGATCCACGGTTCATGACTTTGCAACCTATTTCTTTCAGTCGCGACAAAATGTCCAGAGCTTTAACATACTCTTGGACATTTTGCTTGGAGACTCGCGACGGTTGTCCGCAAGAACAAGTACTCAACATATCCAGACGTCTGTTTTTGAGTAGGGGAGACAGGAAAATAACGGAGCAGTTTCGTCAAGCCCTGCTACCACAGTTTGCAGCAATCATTGGTTTCGACGAGTTCGCAGGAGTATGCAGTACTATGATGACCGCAACAATCCACTCAAGTTATTTGCCTCTCACATCTCTTGTAATTTCCACTGGCCCAAGCATTCGAAACAGCCCGCCATATGTAAATACAAAGATCTCAACCTTAAGACCCTCGCTGTATGAGGTTTTTCAATTCTACATACCAGGCGATGCATTTTTTGATGCAGAAGACGGATATACTCCAAACTTAAAGCTGAAGCTCACGCTTTCGGATGAGCGAGAGTTAGGGCCGACTGCTTGGATTCATTTTGATGCAGAGAAGCGGCTTATAGTGGGAGTCTTACGTGATGATATCTTGTCATCGGGGGTCACGTCGCAGAACTACAGGTTGACAGCTACCGATAGTGGAGGACTTTCCACATACCAAGTCATTTCTTTAAGTATTCCTGCGCTGCAACCCCATCCTGCTTATCGCTTCTTGATGAAATTCACCTGGTTGCGGACATCCCCTGCAGCTTACTTACTAACAGAATTCTACAGGCACATCACCACATTCAATCCTAAGGAATATATTCCAAGATTCATCTCGTATAATGAAATGCAACGAAGTCTGACTTGGAGTGAGTATAAGCCATATGATGTGGTCTGCAATCATCGATACATCTCGCGAGCGTCTCACTACTTTCTCTCCAAGGCGGGAAATGTTGACAGCGCGTTTGCGGCACACGTGTCAACTTTGCTAAGCATCCAAACTCTTCTTCTTGATGTACATCCTGCATGCCAATACAAAAGCAAACTGGCTTCGTCTACAATAGCTACAACTTTAAGACCTACGAGTACTCCAAGGCCGAATCTTCCACCGGCAGTTGTAAGGAAACTTCCTGATTTGATTATTTCCCCTTGTCAACCGCTCTCGTACATAGTGCCAGATGACACTTTCTTTGATTTTGAAGATGGCCCTACGCGTAAGTTGAAGCTGGAACTTCTTAATTTAGATTTTTCAGAGCTTGGAAGCTCGGCCTGGGTGTACTTAAATAGCACAAGTTTGTTACTAAGCGGAGTAATTACGTCAGCGCTGGCACAGAGAATTAATCATGCCTATTTTCAGTTAATGGCTCAAGATAGAGGCAATCTAAAGACACATCAAACTCTGAAAGTAATACTAGATTTAGACCTCAATCAAACTTCATATTTTGCCTTCAACATGACGGCTGAACTGAGCTTCTCAAACCCTTCACTCTTCTTAATCAGCACTTACGTCTTAGACAAAATGCAGAGATACTTGTTTCACGAAGGTTTTGAACGAGTCTATCTTCGGTCCGTGGTGTGGTCTGGCGAAATGTCTTCTCGCGTCACAGCTGCCTTCTCGACTTGCTCCCTCTCGTGTTGGAAGGGTAGGCATCTACTCAGTCGCAAGTTACTTAACAAAGCAGTAGAACCGGAACAAAAATTAGTGGAGGAATTCTTGCCATTTATGCGAATAATGTCTGTAAGTATTGAAGACCGCTACAACTGTCACTCGCCTGTGCTTGTCAGCAGTAAGCTGGACGTCTCCCCGACACCACACACACAAAACACCCCGCCGTATTTTCTGCTCTTACTACCCAAATTTTATTTATCGACATGCAGCTTGTTCTCGTACAACATACCGGAAGGGGCGTGCATAGACAGAGAGGATGGATTGACGAGAAATCTGAACGTGTCACTAACATTTACGAATGGATCCGACCTTGGATCGCACTACTGGCTTGTTCTTAACAAGACCGCACAGCAATTACACGCAGTCCTGAAAGAGAGCGATTTATATCAGATAGACAGCGAGGTTCAGTTCTTAATCCATTGCCAGGACAGGGAGGGACTATCCGCATCACAGATTGTCACGTTTTTACTACCCAGGAAGTCGATGGACCCAAAATACTCTATTACAGTTAAAAGCTACGTTTATTTTGAGTGGCCAAATAGTGATGTGGAAATGCTAGCTTTGTGGATTTCTAAGGCCATGCGACAGTTCAATAATAAGAATGATACTTTCCCGCAAATTATTTCCTTAGAGCACATACACTTGAATTCTCCTCAGATAATTATATCCTGGCATTACTGTTCGGTGGAGGATCCTTGCGTGCAAAGAGCACTAGAGATCAAGTCTCGGATTTTCGCGTTTGATAGTCTGCTAAGCCCACGATTTACAAGAGCCATGGTCCCAGAATTTGTCCTTATATCAGGCAGGTACTCTCAAAACAAGCCATGCGCAACAACGTCATCCGCCCTGTTGCCATCGGCATCTGTGATTCAAAACAGGCCACCACGTGTTGGGAGGCCAAACATACAGATCGAAATCTCATTCTGCAAATTTTTCATGTACCGCGTACCGTTTGACACGTTTTTAGACGAAGATGGGGACGCCAAGCATTTGACCGTCAGGATTCTTGACAAGTCTGGAAATTTACTTCCCAAGTCCTCCTGGTTTTATCTAAAGCAATCAGAATTAGTTATTTATGGCTATCCATCGCTACAGAACTTCAAGCATCGACACGAAACAGCCTTTCTCGAAGCTATGGACTCTCATGGATTAAAAAGCAAATCTGTAATTGAAATTTTCTCGAGCGAGGATGCGATAGATCCTCTCCATTTCTTCAGTGCCTCTTTGCACATCCAAGAACCTTTTCAAGGTCTTGCCGACCTGCTGATACTCTTAGCGCACAAGATAAACACTTACTTTAGCGATCATCATGCTTCCTCCCTGTCCTTTCGCTCCTATAATCTACAGGATGACTTACTAACATTTGAGTGGAGCAACTGTACGCTGGCTAGTGCCTGTAACAATCATGCCATCAAAAAGCTTGCCTCAAAACTGCTTAATCACAAAAACGTGATTTCACAGACATTCGTGTCCCACCTCGCTCCAGAGTTTCTAATCACCACATTGTTTGCTGGCGACACCGAAGCTTGCAGACCAGGACCATCAACAACACGCTATGAAGTGCCCCGATCTCTTTCTCCAACAAGTACGGTGTTTCCCACACCAATTAAAAGAAACACCCCTCCAAAGGTTGAAAATCCTCTTCCGGAAATCCGAGTTCCTATGTGCTCTACGTTTAGCTTCCGAATCCCGGAAAACACGCATTCCGATGTCGAAGACGGGAATACAAGGGATCTCGACTTGTCGCTGTTATCTCCAAGTGGCGTATCGGTATCTAACACGTCATGGATTGACTTCCATCGGTCAACTCAGATAGTTTATGGACAAGTGCGCTTAGAAATGATGGGCGTGTCAGAAACTAGGGTGTATTATATTCTCCGTGCGCATGACAGCTACGGTCTATATGTAGACACATCGTTGAAACTTGTGATACCCCCAAAGCCAAGAATTGGCTTTCTCTTGTCGATATGGTTGATAAATCTTTCGCCTTCAATAGCAAAAGATCTAACCACTCAGCTCGATCTGATCAGTAAACTAGCGTCCTATTCAGGTGACCCTGATGCATCTATGGTTGCGATGTACTCGTTCGTGACAAGTGCAGCTCATATTGAAATGAAGTGGACCCACTGCTCATACTTGAATGACGATTGCGCTGTCAGCAAAATAAATGCGTATAGAGACAAGTTTATTTCTGAAAAAGGCGAGACTAATGGCTACTTTGCTAGGGCTCTTTTGCCCTTTTACAGCATCTACTCTACAAGCATTACCTACTTACAAACGTGCTTATCGACGACGCTGTATCCGACATCAACGAATCCCACGTTGCCAGTTCGTACCACATTGTCTAGTATTTTTCAAGTCTCTCCTACCGTGAAAGTAGACAATCCACCTAGATTAGTGAAAAGAATTCCTCAAATCGTTGTCAGCAGATGTCAATCATTTTCATATTACCTGCCAGAGGATATGTTTGTTGATGAGGATGGCACCATTTCGGCTCTAAGGTTGACGCTTAAAGATGCATACGGACATCCGCTTCCGAAGTCATCGTGGGTATTGCTCAATTCCAATCTAAATGCAATTTACGGGTTCATCAAAGAACAAGATATTATCAGGCAACCTGAAGGTGATTTCATGTTCGTATTGACTGCTGAAGATTCTAAAAGTCAGGAGACATCAACAGAGGTGCATATCAAAGTACCTGAAAGGCTCCCCGCATTTGATTTTCGTGTCTCCATGGTCCTTCGTCGAAGGTACATGTCTGGCTATCCCATGGTTAATGAACTGCATATTTTTGCAAGCATAATCGCTCAATTTTTCAGAACTTCACTTACAGTCCTTATTCAGCCCATCGACTTGTACGAATCAGGGTCAGACCTGCTCTACTTTGAATGGACCAACTGCTCGTCTCTGCAATCTTCATGTCAGAAATCAAATATTCTTGAGCTAAAAAGGAGGATTGTAGATGAGCATAACAGAACGCGCGCAGCCTTTGCTGAGGTATTTCTTCCGCAGTTTGAGTTGCAAGACACCCGTGTGCAAATCTTTACCGAGTGTGAACTCAACTCATCCACATTGACAACCACAAGCTCTCCACTTCCTACGCCAGCAGTATTTGGAAGGCCTATATTATACAAACCTATTCCTCGGTTAGAACTTACCCCTTGTTCAACTTTTGAATTCACAATCCCTTGGGATACGTTTTACGATGGAGAGGATGGGTTCACGAGAAGTTTAAAGCTGACTGCAAAATTAACCAACGGCTCGCACATTCCATCACGATATTGGATGCAGTTCAGTCCTTCGATGCAAGCATTTCAAGGCATTCCGTCAAGAATTGTTGCTTCGATGCAATCAAGGAATGGCTATGTTTTTTCACTGACTGCTAGGGACTCAGACGGTCATTCTGCGTCGACGTTGGTAACGATCTTCATCCGCCAGCAGTACCCAACGTCGAGGCAGAACATTACGATGCACCTCTTTCAAAATACGTTTAAGGGGAAAGAACTTGAAGAAGTATCAGCACTAGTGTCGGCAAGAATCGCATTATATTTTGCGAATACTGATACTCGTTTTGTTGATATCTTAAGCATCGACCTGCTGAACGCGGGAGATTCCGTGTACCAGATGGTATGGTCGAACTGCTCTAACACTGCATCAAGTTGCGATCTTGTTCAGCAACGTCTTCTCCGACAAGATGGACTTTGGAAGCCTGAATTTGCGCAATGTTTTTTGCCAGAGTTTATTTTGACTTGGTTAACAGTTGACACCGACGATTCGTGTTCTGCAAAGTACAAGTCTTCAGCCATTCCGTTCTCTCTCAGCCTCTCACCGGCGGCAACCCCCGTCTCAACCTTACTACCAAGAGCTAACTACAATCTGACTATACACGTAAGCTACTGTGGCAGGTTGATCTATCACGTACCAGAGAACCTCTTTAGTGACGCACAAGGTGGTGGGACTTCACAATTCAGGATTGAGCTGCTGTTCCTTGATGCAACAACAGTGAACTGTGCTTCATGGCTTCAACTCGACTCCGACAGGCAAGTTCTCTACGGAACTCCCATTCCAACTCAGAAAAACATGCTGTCGGAGTTTTTTATTCGCGCTCAGGATTCAAACGGGCGTAAGGCTTTGGCACGTCTCTCACTTAAGTTTCAACAGCCTTCTGCAAGCGCAGTACATAAGATTTCTCTTAGCTTCAAATCCTCCATCCCAGCAAGTACCTGTAGCGCCCAGGTCCTATTAACACTACAGTCTAAGCTTGAGACATACTTTGGACACAACTCTCGAAATTTAAGCATTCTCTTCTTTGCAAGAGGAGACAGTGACATGCAGAATTATGTCATGTGGACAAATTGCTCTCTTAGAGAACGACCGTGCGATTTCATAACCGTTCACAGTGTAAGGAAAAAGTTATTTGCACCAGGAGGGCACGTCATAAACGCTAACCTGGCGAGCTCACTTGGACCGGAGTTCCATTCTTTCTCCGCAGTGGAGGAATTACTAGGAGAATGCAGCGTAAACAGACACCCAGTGGTTGCGAATAAGTTGGGTCTGTTAGATCTGCAAATTTGCGGAATGCTTAGTTACCAAATTCCGGCAGACACATTCTACGACGAGGAGGATGGCTACACACGGCAGCTGACTATCAAAGCGTTCAATACGGATGGTAGCAGCATACCTCCAAATTGGTGGTTCCAGTTTGATGAATACACTCAGACTGTGTATGGGGTCCCCACGGCTGATAACTACCTTCAGAACTCCAGTCGGGTTTACTCGATTCTATTAAAAGCTGTGGATGTTGAAGCGGCTACGGTATCCGATATTTTGGAACTAAGAATTGTGGGGCAAGTAGGAAGGAAGAGATACAGTTTTGTAATGGCTTTTAAGTGCCACCATGAGCGCGAATCGACGTTAGTTTCTCTCGTCATTCGTCTGATGGCGCATTTAGCAACTCGAATCATACAGGTTCCTGTAAGCGACTTGACTCTGATGACATTTTCTGGTACAAAACGTAATGTGGTCATAACTTGGTCAATGTGTCAACCTTCAGCGATGGACCGAGCCTTTATGAACTATAACCTATCCGATTTTCGTGAAACTGGATGCAACCTCCAAAACTGGGACATGTTGGAGGATTGGGATCATCCTCCGAAACCCACGATCCCCAACTTGCATTTTATCGTACAGCATTGTGAGCAAGTAAGATACAAGCTTCAACTTAACACGTTTGTTGACAAGGAATCCGGAGACATTAGAAATCTGCAGCTTCGTGTTGCACACGTTGATGGCCGCCACGTTCCTTCGCTTTTCTGGATTGTTTACGATGCACAAACGTACGAGGTTTTAATTGCACCGAACCTTTTAGCCGGTGGCAGCAGCAAGTTTCTCTTGGTAGCCGCAGATTCTACCGGCCAGGTTGCAAACATATCGATATTTGTAACTATCGCAGACCTTCCTCCAAGTATGAGTTTCATTGTTACGATAAAATTTCGTTCGTACAACAACTCGACAGTTTTATCGAATATTTTTGACTTTTCGGAACGGCTGAAAGCATATTTATCGACTTCTTCGCCGATTTTTCTTTTTGAAAACTGGTTTCATGCCAAAGATAAAGCCATTGCGTTTAGCTACGGCAACTGTTCATTACGATATGACCCATGTGATTACGAAGCCGTAGCTAGCATCTCTTCTCTTCTTTTGGCTGGCAATTCAACTAACGTAGACTTTTTTAAGTTCATGCTCCCACAATTTGAAGTCATGCAAGTCCAACCGCAAAAGAACGGGCCTTGCCTAGTACCCCAAAATGATGCCCCCTTTGTGGTTAAACCTGTCGGTCCACTGGAGCTTCCATCTTGCGACATTCTGCATTATCGCATACCCGAAGATGTCTTCTATGATAATCAAGACGGATGGACGCGAAATCTTTCTTTGAAGTTGTTTGACGCTAGAAACCATGAAATTAAAGACGGATGCTGGATTGACTTCGACACATCGACTCAAGCTATACGTGCCACTATTACCGAAGAGGTTTTTAGCATGCAGAGCGATGGGTGGATTTACGTGTATTTGCAAGCGACTGACTCGCTTGGAGCTGCAGTAAACACGTCAATTCAGTTTAAAGTTCCTGCAAAGCGGGCACATAGCTTTGAAGTGACACTGTTAGTGGAGGTCCTGGAAAACGAGGATGCACCATGCATGGTACACAAGTTACTCTTGCAGAAGAAGTTGAAGACTTTATACAATAACACGATGGAAGTTGGCGTTAAGTCGCTTGCAAAGAGCACAAACAATATGTACGCTGAGATCGTGTTTGTGAACTGCCTTTTGCGATACAAGCCCTGCAATTATATTGCCGTTGACGAGATGATGCGTATGGTGCAGAGTAGGCAAAGAAGCATCGCACCATCCTTGACGCTAGCAATGAGGCCGGAATACGAACCAAAGTACGTGTCCGGCAAAGTATTTCAACCCTGCGAGAAAGACCAGAACACTGGACCTGTTCAAGTCGCCAGTCTTGGCCTGCCTGAAGTGAGCGTCTGCCAGCAGTTGTCGTATAAGTTACCAAGAAATTTGTTGATGGACCTTGAGGATGGTGACTTTTACGAAATGAAAAGCGTGTTAATTAACAGCACCATCGATCTTGAGGTGTTGCCCACTAGCTGGATCTACGTCAACGACGACACAAAGATTTTGCACATGGTACCTACTGTTGCCATGGCAGAACTGTACTCAAACAAGAGTCAACATTTTAAGATAAAGGCCATTGATAGCAGACAGGCAGTAGGTTTTGCGTCATTTAGTTTAAACTTTACCTCAAGTATCATAAACACGAGCTTCGAAGTGGACATCAACGTAACGTCTACATTACAGTACCAGAGCGCAGCCGAGTTGCTCGTAAAACTCTCTGAGAGAGTGATGCAGGCATTTGAGATACCACCGGGTATGCTCAAGGTGGTGAGATATACGTTAGGGCTTAGTAACAAATTTAGTAACACGCTCATAGTGTGGTCAACGTGCACCAACGACAGAACATGTGATTATGAAACATTGAGTAAGATATCTCGTGTAACACAGGCCAAGGTACTAGCAGATCTCCTCGGAGCAGGTTTAAAAGTTCACACCCTCATGGTTAAAAGGTTCAACTCGTGTACCGAGCCACCGAATAAGCCTCCTTTCGCAGCTGACGCCATACTGAACGTAACTATCAGTTCATGTGCGGTTTTTAGCTTCCAGATACCGGAGAAAGCGTTTGTGGATGACCGTGACGGATATACTAGAAATCTGACAGTCAGTCTGTTTCCCACTCGTCCTGGCACCAACATGACGTTCGTGTCTTTTGATGTCTTTTCTCAAACTCTAGAGGGTTATGTTCCCATCGTTCTTATCGACACTGTCAGCTACATAGAATTTCGAGTGACTGCAACCGATTCTGGCGGTCTGCAAGGACATCTTACGCTGCGCATCTACGTCACGCCATATGTTCACTCAGTAGATATTCTCATCGGAGCAATCACGCATTTTGGCACGTTTGTAACAGACCTTCATCTTTTGCGCTCGTTTATGCGAAGTCTGCACTCCTACCTTGGACTGAGGAATGAGGGCCTAGCGTTGGTAAACTTTTCAAGGAGACAACAGGATCCTCGAAAACACAACATTACAGTAGGAGTATGCCTTGCGCAAGCCCCGTGTAACTACACGGAAGTTGATAGACTTCTGAACCTGCTGCAGCAAGATGCCAAGCCCCGATTTTCATTCATATCACACATGCTACCAGACATCGTTCCAGAATTTGTCGGCCATGCCACCTACGGGTTTTGTGCAGATTCTCCACCGAGAGCAAAGGATAATCTCACCGTCCTGCAAATGAGTCTCTGCCGTTTCGTGGAGTACCAGATACCAGAAGATGCGTTTTTTGATGAGGAGGATGGGGGAGCAAGGAACTTATCCTTGAAGCTTTTGCCGTTGGATCCGCAGGTGGAAGAGCTCCCGGGATGGATTGACTTCGATGAAACACGACAAGTCATTCGTGCCTTGCCTTTGATGGAAGCACTGACCAGCTCAGCAAAACAATTCTCATTTAGGCTTAAAGCGGAAGATCTTTCAAAAAACGTGGCGTTTCAGGTGATCCGGATAATCTTGTTGAACGACGTCGACGACATAAATTATCTTGTGAACATGACTGTCATGCACAACGCTTCAAGTGCGCTCACAAATTTTCAACTTCGATTCTTCGTTGCAAAGAAACTTCTTGAAATGTTTACATCGATGAGGCTACAAATTTCGGCAGTTGCGGTGGACCGCTGGCCTCTTAAGAGTTCCGAGCTGAGCATTCTTTTGCACGAGTGCAATCCTTTAAGCGAGTCCTGCAATATTTTCTCGAACAACAGCTTCACCTCAAGCTTTGTCTTGAAAAGAAAGGAAACAGTTGAAGCCATCAGAATCGCCATGCACCCGGATTTCATTCTTCTCAACGCTTCAGGCATAAAGATGAACAAATGCAAGAATGTCTCGGACTCTCCGATGTTAAGAAAGTCTATTCCACCTCTGATCGTGACGCTATGCTCCCGTCTTGAATATGACGTTCCAAAAGACTCATTCTATGATCTGGTTGACGGAGACTTGTCCATGTTAAAGGCGCAGCTTTTGACAATGCATCAAGAACCGATTGGGAATCATGAATTTGTTGACTTCGAGGAAGATTCCAAGACGATATACGCTTACTTAACTCAAAGTGACGTTTCTTTACTACGTCAAACACGATTTTCCTATATCCTACGAGTCGAAGATAGCGATGGAAACTCCGTTGATGCCATCATAACGGTAAACGTAATTGATATTCGCCTTGACAACTCTTTTGTCGTTGAATTTCTTCTCGAAGCTTTCATTCATCGTCCTTTGTCGAGAACCCGACTCCTCTTTCTGTTAACAAATAAAATAAGTAGCCATTTTCTTGACTCGAACACCAGCCTTATTAGCATCCTAAATATATCCATGCTTCACGAATCAAAACCAAAAATAAAGCTTGTTTGGACGAATTGCACGTTCCAGAATGGGATTTGTCTGCCTCGGCAATTGCATATCATGCAATCAAAGATTTTTTCTCCAATATCAGGTCCGAGTCCATACCTTATTAACTCTATGTACCGCGAGTTTAAACTTGTCCAAGTTTCTGCAACCACGTATGGTCCCTGCCTTGAGAAGTATAACCTCCCTCCAGAGGCTCGTGAGAATGTCACAGTCTTGGTGCCATCATGTGGTCTGTTCGTGCAGAAGGTGGCAGAGAGTGTATTTTTTGATGAGGAGGAAGGCTCTGCAAGAAATCTCCAATTAAAACTCGCCACGAATGATCAGCGACCAATCCCACACGATTCCTGGATCGGACTGAGAATAGCTGAGCAAGAAATCTATGGGATCGCTCCTGCTTTAGTGAAAGACCAATTGCAATTCGTGCTGATAGCAACTGATAGTGCCAACAAGACTGCAACGACAAATGTGACTGTGAAAGTCGATAGTCTAGCGCAAGTCCGAAACAGTTTCAGAGTTGTCCTTAGTTGTAACAGCAGCTATGAGAAGCGTCATCTACTGCCTGTACTTTCTAAGCTAGTGGAAACCATTGGAATTACAGGAAGTTCTGTAAAACACAATTTTTCGCTGATTGGAGTGGATTCCATCAACAAGTCTATTCATGTCGATTTGACGGCATGTACCTCAGTAATTCTAGACGAAAGACATTTCAGTGAAATTATAGCAACACGTGTACATGATTGCATCATAGTATCCATCAATGTATCAAATTTAGGTAAGAGTTCCTTGGCTTCAACTTCAATTTGGGATTTTCACACATCTTCAATAGTTGCCTATTCGTCATCGGTTGTACCGCGGACTTCAGATTCTGACCCGGTTACCTTAAACAGCATCGGAACACTAGTAGTTCAGTGTGGTGTGCCTTTTACTTTCCTCGTTCCTCCCAACACGTTTTATGATAGAGAGGATGGCCTCACGCGAAACCTTACCCTGGATCTTCAAGATTTAAACGAGGCAAATGTGCCTCTCTTCTGGATTCTATTTAACAAGACCGAGCAAGCCATTTTGTTATCAGTGCCAAGCGATTCTTGCAGCGCATTAGACTCCAAACAATTTTTTAGTCTTCGAGCAACCGACTCATATGGGAATTACGTCTACGACACATTTAAAATCACTCGCTATGTTGAGGCGTCGCCATCTTGTTGCTACGCAGCTCACGTGACACTAAGCTACGTTTACGACCGCGTAGTCCAGGATGTAGCCTTTCACCATCGCATCTACAGAGCAGTCTGTGAATACGTTCGAGACCATCAAAGCATTCGGATTCTTGGCTTTAGGTATGGATCACTGGTGAATACTACTACTCTGTTATTTACTAATGGATCACTGACGAATGAATCGTGTTCTAAAGAAACTGTCGATTACTTGTCAAAGAAGATATTTACTGCCGACGGCTCCGTTAGAAAACTTTTTGCTGAGTCATTGCTGGACTTTGGTTTCTTGAACGCCAAAGAGGTGTTGAATCCGACTTGCAATTCAACTCTTAGGCCAACGCCACAGGTGATCACGAACGCTCCCTCGCTGGAAGCGTTCACGTCGTCAGAAGACTGGCTGATATACTTAATCCCCCTATTCGTCCTTGCTGGTGGCTTGTTGTTCATTGCCGTTGGTTTCTTCGTCGTTCGCGCCTGTTGGAGCCACTGCTGCGCCCCCTATGTCTCATCCACGTCTGGTGCTGGCAAGAACTTGAATGTAACAGCACCAGAATTATCAGCGGGTCAAGCTATCGCTGACGACGAACGGGATCCCTTAAGTAACTCTATAGAGGACGTGATAGTCAAGGCAGATGTTTCCACCGACGCCGAAGCTGCAGAATTAAATGAGGCTGAAAATGCACCTGGAGTTGCATCAGTGCCTGGGGCTTATAATAATCCTAACGCCAACCCAAGTTGGGAACCAATAGTCGTAGATAAGAGGTCAAATCCATTGCAAAATGACGACGTTTCTACCTTCGAAAACAAGGGGATCAGCAAGAAGCCAAGAAAGCCATTACAGCTATTGCCAAACCCATCTCCCAGGAGACTGCCAGCCGTACCTCCAGGGCCCCCACCACCGTACTCGCCACCTCGTAGAAACCGGTTGTTCGTTGAAAACCTGTTACCTACTTACTACGAGCGGTATACGACATCGGAGGGGGCTCGCACACGATCGCCTGTGCTGATTCCAGTGAGAGCTTCCGTGCCGATCGAATTCACAGCAAATCATCCAGTCAGGACGACCCACAGTGAGCGACGCCAAAAGAAGGAGTCAAAGAAAGCTGATATCAGAGGACGATTTGGACGATTTAAGAACTTTTCGGAGAAACGTCAACCCGTGGTGCAGATTCCACTTTCAGAGACGTCATCGGTATCTGAATCTTCAGCGTTGACCATTGCATCCTCAGCTGCCACAGACACCAGTGGCATACCGATACGGATACAAGGTAACATCAAGGCGTCTGATAAAGTCTTATCCAGACTTCTTGCTAATTCACCCATCTCAGTCATTCGCTCCAAAATGAAGAGCAAGAGGAAGAGGCTTTCTAAAAACAAATCGTATGAGCTGAGACTTGTCGAGAGACCTCACCGAAAACTGCCTGCGGATTCTGACACGTACTCTATTTACACCATCCCTAGCCAAATTTATAAGCCTAAATTTCCGAGACTCAGACGCAGGAAATCAAAACTAAGGCCTCGGAGTGACTACCTTATGCAATACAGGGCTTCAGTATACGACTCGATGTATGGCACTCGCCGAATACGGGCTGACCCAGACATAAGGAAGCTAACCGCACCAAATGAAATCCCCTTAGAGATCAATCCAGCTAATGGCTACTCTGCTCTTCGACGCCAAAAAGGCCGGCGGAGTAACGCGCTGAATAGGATTACGGATCCGAAAGAGGAAGTTGTTTTGGCATCTTCTGAAAATGACTCAATCTCCCCATTTGATCTTCCGAACATGTCAGACAATAGACGAATAGACAGCATAGCTGACGAGAGATTGAGAAGTAGCTATACAACTCTTCGCAGACGGCTGCCGTAATAATGAAAAATTTGCTTGGTTTTGTAATTCTTGTTAAAATATGGTAATCTATAATAAATATTTTTTCTTCTTAAGACCTACTTTCTGTTAGCAAACTTGCAAAGCAGAGCAAGCAATGAGAAATAAAAAGGCTGACTATTATAAACATTTATTGCACTTTCAGTATCAGAGGTTTCTGCTATCTCATACGCGTTAGCACTTGCTCTGAGCTGGCTTAAGAACTTGTGGCGAGCAGAGCAGAAAGCAAAAGCAAGGATGAATTAAAATTAGCTTGACGACGTGAGTCTTTCACCATGGTTCCTCAGGACGTATACCGCAGCCTCTTGCAGGATTGCCATTTGGTTTATCGAAATGGGTTGCAGATTAATTGAGCGCCCGCCATCTTTACTTGCCTCCATATTAAATGGAAGAAGTAAAGAAATGTTCTAACCCTCGCCCATATCTTGACAGACTCTCGAGAAATGCGTATTGTTGCACTAAGCTGTGACATGAACCAGCTCAGACTGTGGTGCATAGCAGGAAATGCCATTTCCAGACGCGTAGGCACAAGTACAAAAAGATCGCTGACATAACTGACCTACACTAGCCATCTTATCTAACATTGAATGGCCTAAATTATTCGCGAACGAAACAAATCCTAACACACTTACTAAAATCATATTAAACCAAATAATAGGCATTCTTGATACCATGGCGCCATACCGAAGATTAACAAAGAAAGAAATAAGCTTACAGCGAAAACCATGGTTATCCAACTCCATTCTCCAAGCAATGAAGCAAAGAGATCACTACCATAAACTATTCTCGAAGGAAACCGACCAAGACGTCAAAATAACAGCATATAACTCGTACAAGAAACTACGTAATTCTATTGTATCTTCAATCAGGAAAAGTAAAACCGAATACTACCGAAGCTATTTCCTGAAAAATCAAAGTAACACGAAAAAGACTTGGGAGGGAATAAAATCAATCATTAAAATTAATAAGAAATCCAAGTTCTCCTCTTCCACACTACTCGATCGCAACAATTCCACGATTAGTGGCCC
>QQSS02237823.1:0-21400 GCA_003687565.2 Craspedacusta sowerbii | reverse complement strand
GATAGATAGATAGATAGATAGATAGATAGATAGATAGATAGATAGATAGATAGATAGATAGATAGATAGATAGATCAGGTAGATCAGATAGATCAGGTAGATCAGATAGATAGATAGATAAGCTAGATGGATCCGTGTGCATCACTATGACACATGTTGACATCGAAGAAAATGCTCATTTTTGACAACATCTAGTGTCATCTTCAGGCTATAAACGCACAGAAAACATGTGAGACACAACGTCAATAAAATGCGCGAACACGCGAAATTTACAAAACTATGTATATATGTATATATTATAATGTACTAATGGCAGCTTTCCAACTAAAGACACAGCTGGTGTTAAACATGTAAGTAAATTAACTACAACATCTCGATTTACTTTGTATCAAGATCTCTTCTGTATACTTTCACTGTATATGTATACGCAATCTGAAAGCATTTCGTATAAAAGATGGTAGACTTAGCCTTGGAGGAAGCTTTGACATAACAATTGTTCCGATTAAAAACGAACACGTCGAATTTTCGTGCAAAGCCATCGGCACCAAAATTTATATATAGTTAAGGTCCGTTAAATGTCGTGCTTTTGAAATCCGAATCTTATAAGAATTTCGCATTAAAATGTTTTTATCGTGCACTCTACAATAACAAAAAAATAAATGCTGCTTTTAACTAGAGCTGAAAAGTGAAAAAGACGAGGAATTCCTTAACTTACTTTCTGCATACGTAATTTATGAACTCTATTACTGTTGTTTCCAAGTTGAGGCCTTGACTTTAAGGCGTCGCAAACAGATCACTTGTTTACGTATGTACGCCAAGCTCACCCAGTCGTCTGTTTGAAATGACTAGAAAAGAGTGCGTGCCTTAATCCTAACAAGTTATGGTAGTCCCAGGAAATCGGATGGCGCTGTTTTCCATGACAGGCTTTCCAAGTTCCGATCTTGTTGAATAGCCGCAGGATAAGACATCAATAGGAGATTAGTGATACATTTTGGTACTCGAAATGCCTCACAACTGATTTGTTCTTACTCCCCAAAGTAATATCCTGAATGAGTCTGTAAATAATGATGCTTGCGAATGGAATCTTGATAGGGCTACGGTTCAGGAACTGGAACGTGGGGGTTCATCGGAGAGGATATTCATTTATGAGGAAGCTGTTACAAAATAACTTGTTTTCAGGTAATGTGACGACGCCTATTAAATATTAGCTCGTTTTAAGTCGACCAATGTCGGCATGTTTCTGTCCTCTGAAACGAGGTAAGCTTATCGCTAACTGAACGAGGCAGGCCTAGTCTGCCTCTTTATTGAAACAGTATACGTGCCGATCACCTTTTGCGACAAGATAGCGAAAGAATCAGATAAATTAGCTGCATAGTTCTCCGTCTTTAGAGGTTCTTCGAAGTCTGAGCTCAGAAGTGAAAAAAACGGGGGCATGTTTACGGAAGCCGAGTACCGAAATTGGATTGACCATCGACTTGGAGATTAGGAGCAATTTCAATTCAAGCAATCCCCTACTATCGATCCGCACGGACGAGATCAACAAATGGTGTGTTTTTAACGTCGGGTAAAACCTCAAGACAGTTTTTTGCAGATTTACCGCAATTGAACTATTTCATGTGTGACTGTTGCTAGCTAGCTTAAACGCAGAGGTTGGGAACTTTTAATGCAAATGACACACACACACACACACACACACACACACACACACACACACACATATATATATAGGATAGCAAGGATAGCAGCCAAGTGAAAATCACAAAATCGAATCGAGGATATCGTTTTTCCTTAATAAGCGAGAGACGGCTGGAACTGAGCAATATTGAGGTCACGAGTTAACCTGTGTTGAGGATGTGAAGACCTATCGGGACAAAACGATACAGGATGAAAATGAAACGAATGGTTGATCATGCCACCTATCGGTTCGGGTCTGGTCAAGTTGGAGCGCTTACTACTTCAAGCACCTTCGGATGCAAGGGGGTTTCAGACTTTTTAGACAAATTTTATTAGTGAATTCCAGTTCTAATTCGAGAACCAAGAAACCGGTCACAATTGTAAGGAACTTTGTCTTAGCGCAGCAGGTTATTGCATGCGCACAAAGCTTATTTACGGGCTCGGTTTGTAAAGATCTATTTTGAGCAATACGTTCTCCTTGTCGCCTCGATGAACTTAGTATAGCCTACTTATGAGCTCGGTTTGTAAAGATCTACTTTGAGCAGTTTGTTCTGATTGCTTTGACGAACCTAGTAGAGCCTATTTATGAGCTCGGTTTGTGAAGACCTACTTTGAGCAGTTCGCTCTACTGATTGCATTGGTGAACTTAGAAGGGTTTATTCCATTTGTTGTTGTTGTTGTTGTTGTTGTTGTTGTTTTTGTTGTAGCTGTTACTTCTGGAGGTCCATGCTCTCTTTGTTTTTCGCAGGAATATCTTTGATCTCGGGTGCAGCCGCCAATATGAAGAGAGTCATGAGATTCGTTGGTTCGAAGCACTTTGGCAGCGTCAGTGCTTACGCGAAAATAATTAACTTGAAACATTTTTAAGGTATTTGATTTGAGCGACAAGCTTCAGTTCTTATATTAGCATCCATATACTACTACTTGTAAACGCCTCGTGAGACTATCTTACTGGGCTTGTATTGCTTGGAACAGGAAGCAAGTCTACATATCGCTACGACAACCTTCCAGATTGAAAGCAGGAATGCAATAGCAACAGATCGATTGCGTTCGGTGTGAACACAGCTTCTAGCGAACAGGCGCGAGACGTTTAAGCAACAACAACAACGACAACAACAACAACAAGAATAACAAATAAAGCTGCACTCAGTACTTCTGACAGCGCTTTATTCTAAGACTATGTCACTCAGTAGGTCTTGAATTAAAGCATCAGCATCAGCGCTTTATTCTAAGACTGATTCTAAGACGTCACTCTGCAAGTCTTGAATTAAAGCATCATACGCGCTCAATGAAAGCATTTTACTTCAAAGAGAAAGGTGACCCCTGCACATGGTGTAGATTTACACCCTCGACACGTAGGAGAATTCACCCAGTAAGAGAAAGAAATTCGGCTTGAGGAAGTGTGGCGCTTCTGAGCAAAGCCGCAGCTTTGGTACCGGCAGGCAAGCGGAAACAAGCCGAGAACTCAACAGCAAGCGCTCTCGGTGGGAAGCCAGACCTCCGAAATCTGCCGAAAAGCCACCGACGAAACAAATTTGCCATTTTTGGAGACGGCTCCCATAGAAGTAAACGATTGCATTCGTTGAAGCATCGCAAAATCTTCAAGATTCTGACACTTTTGACTAGAAATGGAATATACTGGCCGGGGGTAAAGACTCGGGAAAGTGAAACTTTTTCTTCAACTCAAGGTTGCTCATTATTCATTAGCTTACAGATAGAAACAAGCTAAGAATTTTGCAAGCATAATTCATACGCTCAACGCTTATCATCAAAGCTTAAAACCATCAATCACGAAGCCGACTTGCAGGTCTTAACTTCCATAAAGGCAGCTTCCCAGTTTTACAGCATAGCAAGCCTCATTGTAGACTGTAAATTACAAACTTGAAAATCATAAATTCAGACAGTCATCAAGGGGCGGAGTGAAAGAAAGCTTATCGAATTGCTCAAACGGCACCAGGCCAAAACCGAAGAACTCTATTTTCTTTGCATTCATCGTTTGAGAGTTATCCTTTTCTTTAGGACACTCTGGTTAGTTAACACCAAGGCCAAGCACTGTATACACTTCTCTAGCTTTAAGGGGCTTACGTATCAAGTTAAACAAAACACCACGACGTTGCAATGACTAATTCTTTATTCCAATACTACATTTCCGTAGCTGGACCATTACAGTAAATATAATCTTCCAACACTGAACATAATTGAAAAACACCAGGGTAAATTAATGTTACAAACAAAAAAGATTTACGTCTAGAACATACGTCGAAATAGCACTTAAAAGTAAGGACATGCCTACAAAAAGTCGTTACACAAATAGGGTTACAGGCAAGGCAGTACATTCTGAATATCGACTTCCAACCCGCCTTACGCAATAATAAGCGCTACATGAATGCTTTTGAGTTGGGGATCACCGACATTACGAAAAAAGTACCACGCTCTCTAGAACACAATAAAAAAGACGAGCTGACGATCATCCATCAGGGAAATCATTGATCTAAAAACCTCACGTCAGCTTCGCAATGTTGGTGTGTGCGGAGAATGAGATGGAACGGAACGTAATGAGATGTGCGTAGAGCTCGCTAAACTTACGACGCTTACACACGCAATATGCACGCAGTAAACAGAAACTCGATATCTTCTAATCTTTAAGACCTACTTGCTTAATTACCATCCATCGTTCCTGCTTTGGCTTCAAAGATTCAAAATAGAACAACCAAACTTATTGAAATAAGCAACAAGAACACGGTTAGACAATTTGGGTTTTACTTACGCACGACCGGATTCAGCTACCACGTCTTGAACGCGCAAATGTCAAGCAGCGACATCGGTCACAACAAGTTTTACATAGGTCGCTGTTGCTGGGCGGCTTCCATAACGAAGCCAGGCTATAAGCCATATAACAAATTTACCAGATGTGTCTTATCCATAAGCGCCAATGTGATCACGTCTTTAAGATTCCATCTCCAATAAAGGGTTCTGTTGTGTACATACTCTCAAAGACAACTCTCTGCATTTCCCTTCTCATCTCCCTTAATCTAATCTCGTTCCTTTCGGAACATGCCTTTTGCAGAACTTCGAAAGCTTTCTCCGAGTCTGGGACTTTAATGCCGACATGGCACATCTTTCTGAAAATGTCGGTCTTAAAATCCAAGAATCCATCCGGACAACCTTTGCAGCCCCAATTGTAGTACTTCGCATGACCATGCTTGTAAACTTCAGTCCGCGTTAGGGCTATGATGTCGTCAAGTGGCATATATAGCTTATCTACTCCAAAGCAGCATAATCTCGAGGCATGTACTAAATGGGTATCTGTAATAAATAAGGTGCCGCTAAAGATTTTACGCGTAAGATAGCCACGGCCATAGGCAAGCACAATACCGCCAGTAACCGTGGTATATCGAAGTTTTCCGTGACTTTCGTCAAGCACATCGCTACGGGCCATCTGCTTTGGCATGCAGCATCCCATTTGCAAATAAAAAGTCGAGTCAAATCCGCAAACTGGAGGAGGAGAGCAAAACAATTAACAATTAGGCAAGAATAATGATTCATGATATCAAGATAGTATGATATCAAGATAGTATAAATGACATCAAGATAATAATGATTGATGATGATCAAGAATAATGAAGAATGGGCGCGCGCGTAAATGAAGAACAAATGAAACAACAAGGAAGCGAATGGCGAGGGAGAGTTGTGAATTAAATGGGCATCACCTCCATCAACCAAATCACATAATAAAATTACCATTTAATGTAAGAATATATTGAGATGGCACTTCGTGAAAAGGCCCACATGGCCTTCTGGGAGAGCCATGCCATACCCCGCAGAAATATTTACATTTGAACTATTGATAACTCGCCGAGTATTATTAGGGTTGCTGTAAAATTGTTTACATTTCACTATTGACAAAAAAAAGCATGCATACAGTCTCGAAATTTGGGAGGGATGTTGGACGTCTTGCCTGCGGTCAGATCCAGAGGAACATTGCGTCCGGTGTGTGTGACCATAACACCAGGAACAAAACGCGATAGCTTATCAGACTGCATAGGATAAGTCGGATCAAGTTGGGTCCGCTAGCGTTGGCTTGGGTAGGTGCTTGGGGCACCGGGAATTCCCCGGGAATTATGTGCCTCAAAAATTCCCGCGGGAATTCCAGGAATTCTCGATAAAACCGTAAACAACACCGGAAAATTCCGAGAATTGTCGTTTTGAGACGTTCTCGCATGAATTTTTGGTAATTTTCTATTAAATATGTCAATGGAAAATAAATTTTAGGAATAAGAGTCATGAAAAATATCGCCCCTGGAATTGGGATTAGCTAGAGAACTTAACGTAATCCTTATCAAATTTGATTTTATTTTCCGACGCTTAAATAAGCCATATAAGAAATACTTACAACCCTTGCCATGCCACGTGCGGTGATATCCGAGTTTGCTGCATTTAGCGTTTCACAAATTGCTCACTCATTTTACAAAATCACGTATTATGTAAACCGATTACTTCATTTGATGTAAAGCTTTGAAGGCTTTGAAAATTGATTCAGAGGCTTAAATGTTATGAGGGAGGCCTATATTTAAAGAAAAATAGTTGTTATCTCATAAAAATCCGCCAATATAGGTCTTTTTGGCGAATAAACGGCCATATAACTAAGAAGCCAGAGTTATTATATATCTGCCTGAATATAGCATGCGCGGATTTGCATGGTAGATTTTTGGAATTTTTGGGAATTTTCGGGATTGTCCGTTTTAGAGAGGGGAATTTCCGTGTTCGAAGACGAGAAATCCCGATGCCCTCGGTCGATGCCCCGTCAAACATTTGGTTTCGTAGGTAGGGTTTCTAGAAGTGCGTTCGTTCCTTAGCAAGCGTTACACCATTTTGTCCAGCAATTACGGCAATCCGAAAAGTGCAAGAAACTTAGTACTTCTACCTGTTATTGTTATTATTCGTTGTTATTATTATTATTATTATTATTATTATTATTATTATTATTATTATTATTATTATTATTATTATTATTATTGTTGTTATTATTATTAATGTTATTGTTATTGTTGGTACTTCTACCTGTTGTTGGTATTAAAGTTATTGACCTAAGCCCCCAGCCCACAGTGATTTACCTTAGCAGGTCGAGACCTGGTTGGCTTCTTGTAACTTACTGATGAGCAATTATTTACTTCGTGAGTTGCTATGGAGCAAACTCGCCGCTTATTTAAACGATTTGGCTTAAGAAAAGTTTCTTCGTCTTTTGAAAATGACTATGCTTAGTCGAAACACGTCGAAATTCAAACCAATTGTTCTTATGTTCTAATATGTTCGCCAAGATAACATACAAAATTAAAGCCTTCCGTTCGGCTCTCAATAAACGAAAAAACAACAACACAATAAAACATTACAAAGTTTTTCAGACATTCAAATCTATTTATCGTATAGTCAACCTACCTTGAGCCGACCAGCCAAGACACTGGGTCCCACAATCACAAAGAATTTCAATAACTATCACAATAAGCTTTCAAATCAAACCCTTTCGCATGGTTCTTAACCTATTCCCAACATAAAAAAAAAACCGGCATTACAAACAGTCACAGTTCCGTTCGATAGAGCATATAGAAGAATTAAGAAGCGTTCACTTACGTGCTAAGTAGACTCGGTCGAATAGCATTGACTCTACTTCAGGTCCCCTTGAGTTGGCGAACCTGGAGTTTCCTTGCCAAACACCGCAGGGGCCAGTCTCTAATCCCACTTTTTACGGACCGCACTGCGATACCGGAAGCCATTCGGCGTTTGAAGGCTTCGACGAACAAAAGTCCCTCCGCAATCGGCGGAAACATGACAAGAAAGAAAGCGCATGAGTTTTTGCGTCAGACATAGTTCAGCTAACCCGAGTGCGTCACCTGTACTGTGGCTGCTTGGCACCAAATAAGGGCCACATGCCGAAGGCAATTGCACTTTGCCACTTGCGGATGGAGGCCCTGTTCTTCGACAAATTAAACTAAAAAATTATATAGCGGAGAACGATCAACTTCTTGCCAGCGTCTTAAAGATTTCCTTCTTGCTGTATCTCGAATTTCAAGATTCAAGACTCACGATTCAAGATTTATTCACTAAATAAATTCAAACAAAGACGGCTTCGAAAAATAATTCCACCATTAAAATAATTTTTAACTAAGCACACAAGCAGTTTAATGAAAGTGATATGTATAGCCACATGCGTTAGCGCGAAAAGGAGGCGTCCTCATAAGCAAGGGCTAATCAGACCAAGGACGCTACCTGTACATACTATGACCGACTCAGTAGGAGAGAGTGGGGAAAAGCAAGAAAAAAATAGTATGTAGACCTGATAACAATGTCAAGCCAAAAAATATATAATGGTAAATCAATGCAAGGTTTTAGTGTGTAGCATCCTTTAGTTATAGAAGGATAGATGAAAATTGGGCACGACAAAACACAAAATAAGAGCTGAAGCAAAGAAATACAGAGGGACCAGCTCAATGCATTACAACAAAACATGGTAGTGGCACGGAGCTGCTAAATAAGAGAAATGTTTCGCAACTAAGGCTAAGCGAAAATCAAATAAGTCTCAATAGTAACTAAAGAAGCAAAAAAAAAAAGTAGAAAGAATACTATTTAAAATAAAGAAAGTTATAAATACAGAAAAATAAGAGATTAAGTTATGACGTAAGTTATAGATGGAAGCGCCTTTAAATTAGTGTTATTAATACCATGCATCTCCATGCATCGTATTGGTAATACGAGCTGGCGGACCGCTTAACTTGCGTTGGTAGCATAGAATTCAAAAACATTGCTGAATGCTTCGGGTAGGTCATTATTATGCCAGGCGTCCATAAGGAGCTACATATTTATGCTGATTACGTCATCTAGCTTCAAGATACCAAGTTTTTAAAACAATACAGATGTGGGCTCTCCAAAATCCATTGTTTACTAACTTAGTAAAAATTTAATGGCGTATCTTAGAAAGTAGAACACTCCCGTGACCTGAAAGTAGAACACCTCCGACATTTTTTTAAAAATAGTTAAGTCAGGTGGCCTCTCCAGGTTATCACGAACCTGCATGCCAAGATACTTGACTGAACTGAAAAGTCACGTTTTTTGATGTTTGATCTTTGTTTTGATGTAAGATATGTCGTTTATATTTTAGCTGGAACAGCATAACCTCAAGTTTTCGGAACGTTCAAGGATAATCTGTTGGTGCAAAGACAATTTTAAATTCGTTTAATGTCATGCAACATTTTACCCGAAATCGTTTTGATTGATTGACTGCTACTCAAAATGTGTTGAGCAATGGCAGCTGAGAGGCAAAGTCAAAAATCGTTTATGTATATTAAAAATTGAAGTGAGCCTTAAATGGACCCCTGTGGAATGCCAACATTCTAATATTGAACCTCCGAGCTCTCATTGTCGATAGTGACAAATTGTCTCCGAAAGTGCAGATACGACACAAGCCAATTATGACAAATACCACGAATGCCATAGCAAGCACGTTTTTTTTTAGCAGAAAGCTTGTTTTATAGTATCAAACGCTTTCTTCAAATACAGGAAAATATCAGATGCTTCCTCTCCGCCCTTTAATTTTTCGCTAACACAGGTAATTAAATTGGCGTTAAGCTGATTTGCCAAACGCTGTTTTTTGAATCCAAATTTGAACCCAAGTTTGTAAACGAGGTAAGATTTTTTTAGATATTCATATAGCCTTCTCATATAGTCTGCTCCTATAGCTTTCTCAATAATTTAACTCAAGTTCGTAGAAGTGCAGTGGTGTGATAATTATTGCATTGATATGGGGAACCAGATTTGCATACTGGAAACAGTTTCGACCATTATAAGACGTGGTGGAAATATCTAGACGAAAAGATTGTTTCATCGGATACTGCATTGCTGCCTCGAGAACTGAGGACCCGGCTTTTACGAAATTGGTAGGAATGCTGCTTGGTCGACAAGCTTTAAATACCCTTTAAGCATTTATTAGGTCTACTAATTTCTTGAGATCTGTTGGCTTTAAAAATGTACTTTGTGCTGTGAATGAGGGCATGTGTCATACTGAATGGGGTCCTATTTTATACATTTTTGTTTCGGAATAAAGAATGTTTGCATCAAGAGTTCCCCAATGGAGAAAGTATAGCTATTACAGGCAGTAGCAAACTCAATTGGCGCCTTGGCTAACCAAAGCAGGAAGGCGCTTGGAGTTCTTGTTCTACTTGAGAGTCGCGGTTATGCCATCCCCAGTTTTGCCTATGTTGTACTTACTTTGTAGGATATAGTTTGAGTAGTATGAAAAACTACTTTTTTTCATGGTAACAACAGTTTTGCGTTTCCTTTTGTATTTAGAATGCTTTTGTTCGTGCTTGTGATCGTTTTCTTTAACGCAGACTTTTGGTAAATCATCTTCTACTTTCATAAAAAAAATATCTTTAGTTATCCAGGATGTCTGTTGAAGTTTCATTTTAGTACGTCTAATGCAATTAAAGATGTCAATAACGCTCTAATTCATGTACAACAACTTTTCTTTGAATTCTCTCTCAATGAATGATTTGTACGAGCGCCCGTAAACTGGCTTTTCCTGCTACGATGTTTTCTTTCGATTGTAATCACCCAAAATGGGTGGAAATTGAGCAGGTTAGGTAGCCGTTTCTTGCAGTGTCAATAGCATTATTAGAAAAAGTTGTTTGTACCGCATAGCGCAGAAAAGAAAGCAAGTGATGAGTGTTCTACTAGATACTTTAACCTTTCTTATTTATGTTTTAAATCTGTCGTTACTAACAAAAAATTAGTCACATTGTAAATATGTATTGTAAGACTGCTAATATTAGAGTTGTTTTTACCTAATTTAAGATTTCGTCTTACTTTAGAACTAAGGACTGCCTTCCTGAATTCTTTAGATCCGGTGTTATCTATAAGTTTACTTGCGCTGGCTGTGCTGCCAGTTATGTTGGGGAAACCGCCAGACGTTTTTCAATACGGGTCGAAGAGCATTTAGGCAAGGACAAAGCCTCGCATATATGGAAGCATTTGCATGCAAGAATGTATGCTCGGAAATGTGCTTTTTTATTTTAGATCAAGCACCGACTGACTTCCAGAGAAAGTTAAAGGAGGCTATGTACAGCAAATGGGAACGTCCTAACCTTAACACCCAAGTTAACCACCTTAATCTAACTTTATCTATCTGGGCTGTCTCTTCTCCATCTGACTATCTTCTTATTTCCTTACTTTTTCCTCTAGCTTTCCTTGTTACCATACTACCATAACAATTTAATTGATTGTCATTTCTTATCATTTGCGGGTAAAATTATTTATTTCTCCCGTGCGCATTGCGTTTATCTTGCAAGTGGTTTTTAAAATGTTCTATTGTGTATTCACGCCTATGTCGTATAAATATCCTTGTAAAGTTTGTTTGGGTAAGTTGAAAATGACAATAGTTTTGTCGGAGCATGTCCTTGAAATTTAAACGAGTTTTTTTTTGCAAAGTCATTGTTGGAAAAGATGCTATGAATTCGGGTACCGATCGTAATGGACTGGACTGCAATATCGACGACTGTAAACAATAAGAGCTTGCCATATCATAAAAATCATTAGATGCAACAAAGCTATCATAAGCAAGCAAATCAATTTTCAAGTCTCTCGCAATCACTACGAATTTGTTCTCCATATCAACGTTCTGCAGAATTAAGGAAATACTCGTCTAGAAAACGTTTTATGGCTAGGATTTTTGTAATAGCAACTGAAAGTTAAGTTTTTCCTTCCTCTTGTAGAGATCTCAATAAAACGTGACTCGACTCAATTTTCAATCTGGGTACAAGCATGGTGTCTAATTTTGAAATCACCTTGTAGAGAGTTATTTATGTAAAGACGACTTCCTCTTGCATTGTTAAGTGTTTTGGTGTCAATGAATCCATAGCCGTCTAATTTAGCGCCTTAAGTCTCATTCAGCTTTCCGGTTAGCTTTGTTTCTGAGGTCCCGAGGATCTTGAAGTTACAAGACAATGACTTTGAGAGGATACATAATTCGTCGCAGTCTTGCGACCATGGGGAAGTATTCATGTGGAATACGCCTAGTGATGTACTGTGGTCAAATTTACTATCTTGAAAATCGTTAGCATCGTAGCATTACGAGGAATTTTTATTTAGGCTTAGCTCATCAAAAAGCTTGTGAAATTTTATGTTCAGTAATTTTTTCGATTAGGTATTGTTTCCTTGATCAAAAGGCTAACTCTCTTTTTAAATAAAATATGCGCATTTCCATAAACTATTAAGAGAAAGTTCTCTGTCCGATCATTTTGAGTGTACAAATTTTGCGCGGCTATTGCCTATCCATGTCGCAGATGTGCGCATGAAGTGTCTGCATTCACTGCGACTTTGAAAAACAGGGATAGAGAAGATCTTAGACTTTGAAATAGAATAAAAACAAGATTGGTACAGACGCAACAATAGAAATTGATGCAGTGATACTCAGAGTTCACAATTTGCTGGAGATGAACCAAAAGCCTAGGAAGTGTCGTTGCGATGAGATTTAATCAATGCCAAGATCCTTAAAGACTAGTTTGTGTATTTTTGCTACAAGGAAGATTTCAGATTAGACAGGAGACTTGAACTGGCTCAATTTGACTCAATGCTCGTGATTTATTTGTGCTATATTCCGTTTCCGTAGTAATGAGTGAGTTTTTTACTGATTCGATTCCAACCATCCCTTAAATGATTGAGGCCCATTTGCTGCCACCTGTAAGCGACATTCGAGATCTCACGGAAGGCAAAACTTAAGCACGCAAAAAAAAAAGAAAAAACTTGGTCCAAGCATCCCTGACAATATAACAGCACCATCTTAAAGTCTTTGAGTCAAATGACACTTAACTGGGTGCCATTTTAGTTGACAGCACACATTGCCCATGCAAACAAAAATCTTCTTTCACGCTTGCCACCAGAGTTACATATATATGAATATATAAATAATCTCGTCGCTAGTGACGAAAATCAACATGTGAGAATAATGACCTCACTTCATGATATAAATATCGTCCCACCTACTCACATATATCCTCTACGTCAAGAAAAACCCGCTGTTTGCTGTAGTGTGCTTCTCACTGTTATTTTTTTCCTTTTATTTTTCGAAGGATACGATTGATTGGTTAAGGCGCTTAAAATTTTGTGTTTTCTGTTTCTCTAGAAGAGCCTTCACTTAGCGGTCGGTGGGCAAGCAGGGTATGTGACAATTTTTTTTTTGTGGCTACCCTGTTTAGCGAGTCTCATAAGAAGAGCAGCGCCTGTACGACTTTTTCGCCTTTTCGGATGGTCTTCACGAAGACTGTCTCCTGGTACCAGGACAGTACGACTTCTTCGTCCGCTGGGAAGGTCTTCACGAAGACTGTCTCCTGGTACCAGCACAGTACGACTTCTTCGTCCGCTGGGAAGGTTTTCACGAAGATTGTCTCCTGGTACCAGCACAGTACGACTTCTTCGTCCGCTGGGAAGGTCTTCACGAAGACTGTCTCCTGGTACCAGCACAGTACGACTTCTTCGTCCGCTGGGAAGGTCTTCACGAAGACTGTCTCCTGGTACCTGCGATGACGGAATCACGATCGTTGGAGGATCGACCTGTCACCTAAGCCTTCCCTTATGAGCAAGTATCGAGCTCTTTAGCTCATTAAGTGCTTCACTCAACAACAGACGACTCCTTCGTTCGCTGTTACTGGCGTTGGCCAAGCAAGGCATGTTAACCATGCGCATACACGTCGATGTCGCCTCCTTCCTTCGATCCGCTGCCTCTTCCTACAAAAAAACTCAGCTAGCTCTACTACTAAAGCTGCGAATGCTTCTCTAGCGTTCGTATAACGACCTAACGTGTGAAGTCACGATCATCAAACTTCTAACAATACATCGGCTCCTTATCAAATTCATCCTCAAAGAAAACCGGTCAGAGAAATCTCTTACCGTTCATCCTTAACACTAATGGTTGATCAGTAAGCATGTTCGTTTACTTATAGAGATAAAAATCGATGAACGCAACTTCTTTTTGCATGTTTTATTATAGATAAACATGCAGAAGCCCTGTATACAACGCTCTCGGTCCAGATTAGTTTGGAGGCTATAATCTCTATCGCATCCTCATTAGATCAGGAAGACCGTATATTTTCTCTTTTTCGTTGAAAAACAGAATCTAGGTTTTACCCTGTCGTATATTTTTGGTATGGTATATTTTATCGTATATTTTCTAATTTTAGTTGAGAAATAGAATCTAGATTTACCCATAATGAGTCGGAGCAGACACGCTAGTAACTGTTGGACGTTTCAACCTGCTTGGTGCGAGAACGTAACTTGTCACATTAAGCCAGGCTTACGCTCAGGATCCTGATCATGTGATCGAAGGCATGACTTACATCTGGTAAAGCGTGTCTTATTCTTGGACTGGGGCAATTCCTTAGAAACACTCTAGACGTTTTTGAGTTAACTCGTCCTGCTCTTTCCGACTCATCGCACACAAAATTAACTTGTTGAAAAAACAATTGTTTGGACATTATATGTTAGCCTGCACGCATTCCATATTAATTAGGCGTTTTCATGGAGAGGCCAATTTTAAGTTCAACATCTTGTTCTATACAAGAAGCTTAGTGGACTTTGAGCGTATTGTAAGGACATTAACAAAAATCTAGTTCATAATGAATAAGGTCTATTAGTCAAATAAAAAGGCTCATAACAGTACCAAGCGTAGGAACTTGTTTGCATCTCAAAGCGAAACCAAATGAGCTACATTTGAGAACGCAGACCTTCATCTATGCCTGTCAAACATTGTTTAGACAGGCATACTTTCATGTGGGCAGCAAAGAATGACTAAGCTGTATAGCCTCTTTTCTTCCCACCTGAATACAACGTTAAGATTGCGGCTTTGTATGGCTATGTGAAATCCGTTGCGGGATGTCAGTTGGCCACCTAAGCTCTTATCAAACGCGTTGGCGTAGATACAAAAAGCAAGCCTCAGGGTACCTAAGTTATCATCGAAAGCTTAGGGTATACCGAAAAAAAAACATGTTATGCGGCATCAAAAGGAAATGGGAATTCATGCAAAAGTATCGCCACGCTTGATTGCAGGGGTGTACTTAAAAGAGATTCATGACTCGGTGCTGCCAGATGAAGTCTTTAAGGTGAGAGAATAGCAGTGCAAAATGGTCAGGCACGCTGTGGTTTTGCTGTTCCTTAGTTTAACTTACTACGCAGACTCACTACCAGACGTGAACAACATAGCGAGGGCTAGATCGGATCTTCTGAACGTAATCAAAGCCAATCAAATCCTCGGACGCGATGGCGTTGAATTCCCATTTATTGGTGGCTTTGTTCGGCTAGCATTTCACGACTGTGTTGGACCTGGTCACTGCGATGGATGCGTGAACCATGGATTGGCTGATAACGCGGGGTTGAAAAGATACACAGATGCCTTGGATAAAAGTTTTAAAGATAATGGACATAATCTTGTGATGTCTAGAGCTGACTTTTATGCACTGGCGTCTTTAGTGGCTTTGGAGAGAGCGACGGACTTTGTTCCAGATAAGTTCACAGCTCTCAAAGACGGTCTGTTCCTAGTTGGCCGAAAAGACTGTTCTGCATCACCGAGTGAAGATGACGTTGCTGAGTTTCCCGGAGCAAAATTCAACATCGACGAGACGTTAAGTTACTTTGCCAATGAATTCGGTTTCTCACCACAGGAAGTCGTCGCACTTCTGGGTGCGCATACACTAGGCCGCAGTAGTATAGCCAACTCCGGCTACGAAGGAAAGTGGATAAGAGGTCAAGTGAATGGCAACGCACAATCCGATATTCTGGACAATCAATTTTACTTGCAAGTTCGAGGAGATTGGACGCAAGTACCAATCAAGGCAAGCGGTAAATTTCAATGGCAAAGACCAGCCACACTACCAAATACTGGATCTGAGGTCAGAAACCAACCAAACATGTTTTTAAATAGTGACATGAGTCTACTGTGGGACCTCGATCCAGTTGGCCAAGATGGTAGCGTGCAGTGTCATGTCAACTGCATAGACACCACCTGTTGCCCAAGGTCGTTAACAAGCACACTCACCCGAAACTACGGCAACTCAAACAGCCTCTGGCTAAAAGACTTTACTAATGTATTCTTGAAGATGATTAATATGAATGATGCTCCACTGTCGAAGCCACCTGCAGCCGTAGCTGGCGATAATCCAAATTGGATTGACGACGTCACGCAGAGCTTGGATGAAGTCAACGGTCTCATCGAAGACATTGTGAACAACATAAAGCCGTGAGGAATTGCTGTTACTCGGGCACCGCACGCGTAGAACATCTCCGCAATTGTATCTTTATTTTTAAACCTAACTTTGAGTCGGCAATCACGAATTAGTGAGGTACACACTAATGTTTGCTAAAGAATAGTTTCATGGGTAGCAGCTCAAATAAGAATTTGAAACGCAACGGGCAATGCAAGTCAACCTTGCTCTGCCAAATAATTAGAAGGTCTATCTTGCAATCTCTAGCCTTTTACCGTCATATACGCCTTGTGCAATTGTGTGCAGTCTGAAATCTCGCGTACAGCTTTGCAATGTTCTGGACGGCATTTTATGGTCGTTAACGACTTTCTGCTGTCGTGTACGGCCTAGAATTTCATGTGAAGTTTTGCGCAGTGTGCAGCCCTGTAATTTTGCGTACGGTTTCGTAATGTCAGGACGGCTTTGCACTGTCGTGAACGGCTTGGTATTCTCGTGTATGCCTTTGCACTGTCGTGTTCTGCCTTTAATGTCACGTACGGTTTCGCACTGTCAAGTACGACCTTGTAAAGTCGTGCACAACTTTTCAATGTTGTGGACAGTGGTTTACTATCGTAAACGGCTTTGTACTGTTGTCCACGGCTCTGTATTGTCGTGAACGGCTTTGTACTACCGTGTACGGACGTGGGCTGCCTTGAGCAGAGAATTAAAGCCGACGAGAGAAATCGCGTTTGAATTGAGCGTAAGCATCTTATTTACTTAACTTTTGCTTTAGTCGTAATGAAATAAGAAAACACGATTGCTAATTTTCGCAAGTCCGCTGTGTTGCTGTGACGTATTTTTATTTCATAAGATTAACGCGCTTCATCTACAACCGCTTCCGTTGATCGACTTAAACATAACACGACTACGCATGCGAGATTTGCGGCAAAGGAGATTTAAGGAGCTTGCACTAACACAGGCGGAACGCATCGCTGAAGTCTTATGATACGATTCGCCATTTTAGCGCGCCTTAAATAAGCTCGCACGTTCCAGCGCAACCATTATCAGCGCGAGCGCATTTCAGCCCACATTGAATCAGGTAACGGCGTTTTCGCCCCAGAATGTTGTTTATTCCTCAACTCGAGGTTCTGATAGTAGCAGAGTGATTTTAAGTAAGGAAGGAAGCTAAGGTTTAAAAAAATTAGTCACAAGTTACAGTTGCCTTACCTTTTTTTAATTTTTATCGAATAAAGAAGACTAAAATAAAGGTACCACGGGGCAAGAAAATGTTTTTGGTATGGCTAATTACGTACAGATGGTTGGATATCGCTCGTATTCCTTCTTTGATTATGTTCCAGCTATGGTCAGAAAAGTTCGCGCTAGTTCTGACGGCATGCCACCACCATTTGATGTACAGCAAATGCATGAATGCATGAATATCTTACTGTATTTTAATTTTATCCTTTCTTATTTCAATATACTCTGCCTCAAGAAGCCCGTGTTCTCAGCGAACAAATACACGAAATAGG
This sequence comes from Craspedacusta sowerbii, assembly GCA_003687565.2. Taxonomy (NCBI): domain Eukaryota; kingdom Metazoa; phylum Cnidaria; class Hydrozoa; order Limnomedusae; family Olindiidae; genus Craspedacusta; species Craspedacusta sowerbii. The sequence continues at coordinate 3,978 of QQSS02237823.1, read as the reverse complement.
ATAGATGGCGAGCTACCTAAAACGCAGGAGTATCTGCTACTCAAGTTTCCTGATGTAAAATTACTAAGCATTCAAACAATTGTGGTAAAAATATAGAAGCAAAACTGGCAACTGGTTGCCACCAAACCAATTTCTCCAGCAGAAACACTAAAAACTGCTTTTATAAATATGCAAATACACAGCAATGCTATGCTCGAAGAACCTCTACACGCTATATAGTGTGCGTTGAAATGTGATAGCGCTAAAACGTTGTTGCGCTGAATCGTAGTAAGCTGAAAAGGGACAGCTAAAACGAGATGCGTCGAAATGTGCTGCGCTGAATCGATGTTACGTCTGAGGAGCTACGAGTTCTTGAGACTTAAGTATCTTGACCAAGGCTTTCTTGACTTTTTTGACTTTTACCAGCGTTGCGAATCCTTCTACCAGCGATACGGAGATTTACGACCAAAATTGTGAGATTGAAGTGAGAGGTGTGCTGTCTTTCAAACCCAATTCCATACAAGTTCACACGAAAAGAACAACAACAACAACCACAACAAAAACAATAGGTACATATAGCTTCGGTGCACGGGTCCAGTTAATTTTAATTTGGCTCGAAATTTTGTTCCATCTTGCTAGCAATTTACGTCAGCTTAGTGTTCACTCGAGCTGCCCACTCCCCACCCCAAAATTAGCGCACCCCATGCTGCTGCTTTTTCAGTGTAGCAACCACAATTTGAATATTGGAGGATGGCTATAGATCGTGGACAAGGAGCGACCACCATGACCTCAACTCTCTAGCCCTGCTCAAAGAGCCTCGTTAATATAATCATTGAGAAGAGTCACGCAGAACTTAAAATCATGCGAAATTTTGTATATGTATATGTAGTGTTGGCTGGTTTGTGAAGAGCTAGGAGTTTCTCCGGATGGGCATTTCATCGATCGTCGGTGACAACAAGTGAGGCCAGTCGTCGGATGTTGTTTGAGCCTCTCAAGGAGCTAAAGAGCTCGATACATGCCCTCAAAGGGAGGCTCGGACGACTGGTCGATGCTCTAACGATCTTGAAACTGACATCCCACTGTCCCCTGTTACCAGGAGACACACTTCGTGAAGACCTTCCCAGCGGATGACGAAGTCGTACTGTGCTGGTTAGGTCTTGTTAGAACATTCGCCAAACAGGGTAGCTACAAAAATTTGTCACATACCCTGCTTGCCCACCGGCCACCGCGTGGAGGCTCTTAGAGTTGGCCGGCGTATATGTAGTGTACTTGAAACCCTATTTAAAGCACATCGATCTTAGCAAATTGCGATCCAGCAAATAGCTTAAGCGGGTATCCGTGCTTGTCGATCGAGGATAGGAATCAAGCTTTCTAAGGCGGGGAAAGACCTTTCAGTAGTAGAAGGAGTTACTATTACGAGGAAAATAGGCTAGCTATCCCGTTGACTTGAATCAGTCATATCTCTTTTGGCTTGATGCAGAAGAGATCTTCTCAACTAAAAAAACGAATGCAGAACGAGATAGAGGGTCAAGGTAGCCCCGTATTCGTAACAATCTTGAGAAGAAAAACAATTCGCTTCAATCTGAGGAGCTGCGCACACGTGGAGACACTTGTAGTGGAACACTTAAACGCTTGCCTGCTCTGAACAGTGCTTTTTTTTTTGTTGCTAAGAATAAGATGAATGCTCTACTGAATTTCCAAGGAATTCGAATCGGTGAGGTGCATTTACTGGCAGAGTCCTAGATCTAACAGCCGAGTTAATCACCGGACTCTAATTTTCTGTTTAGGTTATTCCCTCACCCACCCATCTCATCCTTCATTGATTTTTCGTTTCTCTTTCCCTTGCAGTCACTGCTGAAATGTCACAATAAGTATGTGTCCTGAAAATATAAGTAATGTTTCGCCTTAAAAAAAATTTGTGATTCTTTAACGGATAAATTACGCGCCTGTTGCGTTTTTCTAGTTGGTCTTCTTGCTATTGTTCCGCTGCTAAACGATCGAATGTTCCATGCCTATTTCTGAAAAACATCCTGTCGCATTTTGATTGCAGATGTTCATATAATGGAAGGACATAATCTGCATAGAGGTGTCCATAATATAGCAATTTATAGTTCTTCTTAAGACTACAACTAGAAAAGAGCAGATGTACACCCAGTACTTTCACGCACGCTGGCATCCTCTGGTGTGCAATAATACTCGCGAAGGCAATGCCAAGATGGCAGAGCAAAAATAGGATAAAGGGCGCAATGATTATGGTGTTGTGATTCGACATGATTATAATTTCAGAAATGTTTATGCACTTCGTAAGCCTGAATTACAAAGCCGAAAATATTTTCAAAGATTTGAATGAATTTGAGAACGTTGCTACTTTTATATAAAAATGGCGCGAGCAGAGGGCGCCACTACCATCTGTAGTACACACAATGAATGAAAGCAAAAAAAAAAAACTATAAGGTCTTAACCATCAAAATGGGAGCATTTCCGTTCTCGGATATCGACCTAAACGTGGCATGACATAGCTTAGACAACTACTGTCAACATAGCACTACAAAATAGAAAACAAATGGTGCCATTCTGCAGCTCTATGGTGCAGGTATATGTTAGTTGAGGTACATGCGGAGATTGAGCTCAAGTAAGAAACGGATGTTTTATAGACGACGTAGCCACATCCCCGTTGAGAAGAATCGCAGACCCCAGGTAAACGACCCATGTAAGGGCGACCATGCCCAAAACAACCCAAAACCGGACAAATTTCTTTACATTGCCCGAAGCAGGCCGTGAATAATAGCGGTTTGGTGTTACCTCATCAAGACAGGGATAGAAATGAGATTTTACTAATTAAGACAACGCGGAACGCACTTTTCCCACGATGTGAACATGATTGAAAGCACGTAAACACGCAACGTGAACGTCAATAGCAAAACTCATTACTTGGGAGGGGAGAGATTTTCTACGCACATCATTTCAGGAAGTGCCCCTCGCCAAGCTTTCCTACAGTGCTCGCTACCATGCCCTCACTTATTTCAATTGATATCACTGTCTCAGCTAAATTGCTATGAATTCTATTTTCCAACTTAGCATCTACAGGTGAAGGAATAGTCCTGCACCCGATAAGTCCATGAGTTCGTTAGTTCACTGGATTCTCGCCGTAACAGCCGTAGAGCTTGAATTGATAGTATAAATACATGATGTCGTCTTGGCGCGAGACGATCTCTTGCCTATAGCACCAAAGATAAGTTTAAGGAGTAATACTGAGAAAAATACATTGCACATTGCATAAAAGATGATTTAAAAAGAGCGAAAACGGGAAAAAATAGATCGCAAATGAAAGGCGATTCAAAGGAGTAATATGGAGGAAAAATACATCGCACATTACACAGACGTGAGTTAATAGAGAAATACTGAGGGAAAATATATCGCACATTGCACCCAGGAGCGATTAGAAGGGGGTCATAATTTAGAAAAATACTTTCACATTTGCACACATGACGAGTTAAAGAAGGAATAACAAGGAAACAAAAACAACAAATCACGAATGGCATACAAGAATGAGCTGAAGGAGTAACAAGGCAGAAAAAATAAATCCAAGATTAAACACACGTTGATTTCAAGGAGTAACAAGGAGAAATAATATATTGCATATTGAAAAGGACGTCCGTGTGACGGAGCAGCTTCAACATCAAATACAAACTCGCAACATATAGAGCAAGCCAAGTAAAAACGAGGAACAGGCAGCAATAGGGGCCATGTGGCAACCCAAGCAAACTGGCACGATGCACAAAACTTTTGAAAAAGCTACCTATAAAATATTTATAATATATAGTTTTAGTTTACATAATTTTATAACATTGATATCAATAATTATATGATATTATGTTACATACATATATATATAAAACATATTATATATATATATATATATATATATAATATAATATATATATATATTATATATATAATATATATATATATATATATATATATATATATATATATATA
>QQSS02237712.1:0-21402 GCA_003687565.2 Craspedacusta sowerbii | reverse complement strand
AGTAGGGAGAGAAAACACTTAATGCGCTAATCCAAGACAAGCACCTCTGATAGCAATGGGTGCCACTAACAAATGCGATATGCAATTAGAGTCCGGCTTAAGACAGAGCCAAGCAAGAATAAATTGATGAATACGATAAAATACGGTAAGACGGTCTTAAATATAATGACCTGCAATTAAATATCATACAGACCAAAGCCCTTAGTGATAAAATGAGATAAAATACGGTAAGACGGTCCTGAATATAATGACCTGCAATTAAATATCATATAGACCAAAACCCTTAATTAATGAACGTGTTGTTCGTTCCAATTACGAGTCGATTCAGTTAATTGTTGAAGCTGTTCACCAGCGTCATGAAGTCGTCGTAGGAGGAAAAGTGTAGAAATTTATCGTTGCGTTTGAGGCATGTGATGCCATGCTGTTGGACATGTTGGGACTAGCGCATTTCTTATGAACAGGTGCCTTCAGGGAAATTTATGATCTACTCTTTGACCTCTTTAGCAAAGCGAATCAAGAAGGATCAGACTGCTTCAATGACGAATGTTATGAACGACTTAATTCGCCATAAGCTTCTTGATGAAATGGAAGCTAGTAAGGAGGAGGTAAAACTAATTTCCTTCCAGTGACGCAATTTTGTCCTTCGTTTTCCTAACGATGATGTGGGTGTGGAGACAGAGCGCCGCTGTTGGTGCTTGATGGCCATGAAGTTCATCAGTTGGGCCATGAAGATTCAACGGGGGGGGGGGGGATACGGGCCTTTGCTGGAGGACACAAACCCTGCTTTTTGTCCGGGCTTAGGGACTGGCATGCACTAGATTAGGTACCTGCAGAGTTCCCTTGACACACATCAACGCCCTTGGTGAATAGGCTGCCATGGATAATAGTGGTTGCTATTAAACCAGCTTGGCAAGAATCTTGCAATTGAGTATCACAACAAGTCGGAAATGGAGCCTTAGCAATGTAACCCAGCCGTTGTCGATTAGAGTGCTGTCGTTCTGGAGTAAAAGTTGTGATGCATCATAGAATGAGCCTCTCATTCACATTCCCATGTCACGATTTATAAGCGCACGGAAAACAAGACACGGCACTAGTACGATCAAGCTTAAGAAGCTTTGTATTCTGACGACGTTTGAGGTCATGTTGGGTAGAAAGGTCCCCAATTTGATCAAGCTTTCGAAGAAAAGCGATTGTTAATCAAAGGTATGCGGCGCTAAACGCTTCGCTGAACAGTATGAAGAAATGGTTTAAGTCTTCCTTAGTTTGGTTGGCAGGTCTGCGTAGGTAGGCCTTCTCGAGTTTAAAATAAGTTCTCTTTTGCCATAGCCATCGAGTTTTCATTATCGATTCAAACAGGGCTGCCAAAGATGATCTAAAACTTTGAAACGATTGGCCTCTGTTATTTTCTATGCATATTATGCAGCAGCCTATGACGCAAACATTGGTAGTAATTTAAAAGACCTTTGTATTTAGGTGATGTCTTTACTTAAAGCGTTATACGTATTGTATATGTTAATGGGTGTAAATTAAGCGTTACTTAATGTTGGGAAGGTATCGCGTGCGTATTTTCAATATGCTTTACAAATGCAGTAGATTTCCTTTTTGTGACCTTGCAAGCATCTGTTAAAGATCCTCGAAATAAAAATTTTCTGAAATGCGACGTTGCAACGCAATTGCCTCCTTGTAGTAATACTAAAGTGCTACTGTTAAATTGTAGAAACAACTCTATTTTATGTTGTGCACTCGTTCGTGATTAATTTTTATCTATTTGGGACGGCGCTAGTACTTGTGGCTCGAATCTGTTGGACATGTTTTGTTCTGAACTGCTCTCTTCGTGAAAGTGCTTTGTGCTCGCGTGATTAATGTGACAGGCCTTTACATATATTTTCCGATGCTTCTTTCCAGGGCAACGAGACTGATTCCAGGGTATCTGGAAGAACCGCCGAGGCACCTGCAAAATAATTTGTGGTTATCTCTCTTACATCGGGAGAAAGCATAAAAGATAAAACGTTCTTCGCGGCCCACCTCGGATCTCTTACTACCGCCTGTAAAGCTTCGGATTAGAGCGAAGTAAAACTGCCGGCCTGCCAACTAAATAATTGTTCTGATCTGCTGCTAAAGATGCGGTGGCGCTTGCTGCTCCTGCTAAAGATCTTTGCGCAATACCAAGCTTGATGACTCCTTGTTGGCTTTTCTCGGCTAAGAAGCTCGATGAAACTTTAGCCTGGAGCAGTTATTGACTTCTAGCTCTCGTCAGTGAGAAAGCCTGACGAAACCGTGGTTTTGTGTCGTGGCTGTGTTGTTTATTGGTCTCCCTAGTGAACTGGTATTGTGATTTTTTTCTAGTCGCAGCTCATTTTGCGTTTAAAAACAAAGCGATAGATTTTTCTGGTCTTTATCGAAATAATGGCGAAATTCATAAGGTCTCGGAATTGGCTTTCATTTGCGGTTGAAAACCTGCAGTTTCTAAGAGCCGACTTTGCATTTGACGATGCATTGCGACTGGCCAGCTTCGAGCGCAAAAGCAACAACAACAACAAAAACAACGAAAAACAATAACAAAAATGGCCACAAAAAAAGAACTTATTTTCCCGGCAAATGCACCCTATCCCAACCAAGCACAAGATGTGCCTTCACGTTCCAACACTGCTGCATTTACTAGACATCTGCACCCGAAGCTAATAAGATTGAGGATGCCACCTTGTTCCAGTCAGCGAGATATTAATGCATGTTAATACAAGGTAAGCGTTAAAAAGTTTAAAAGTTAGTAACATGAGAACAAAAAAAAAAATGTCAGGAAAAATAAAAGAACTTAGGAAGCAAACCCTATTAAAGAAACCGTAGTAGTTTAGGAAGGGATTCTCGTTTCTTGTCAGCATCAATGGCAGTAAGTTACGCCAAAGATTTCTTTGTACAGCAGAAGACTCGTTTTCAGGTAAAAATAATGAGTCAAGGATTATACCAGAAGCAAGAAACTATCTTTCAGAAATGAAATTACGTATACCTTTCTGCATTGGAGTCGAACGGCCGAGCTCATCAGTATCAGTAGTCAACAGTTAGTTGACATGCAATACCGGTCTGCCGTCGTTTTTTAAGTTCGTGGATTGATTGAAGTCGCCTTTTACATAAACTTTTCAACAACAGCAACATCAATTTATTTCTCCGTAAATGATTTTAAAAAGGCAATACATCCCTATCCTAGGTAATACATTTAAATGAAGAAGATAGTTTGCGAGAACTAGTCTTTAAGTACAGCTGCTCGAAGTAAAACGAACGGCGTTGTACACTAATCATTTATTGAGGGGTGGTATCTTCATAGCCGTAGCTAATCAGATTGAAGATACCACCCTGTTATGAGCATCTTTTAAAATTGCAGAGATTATGAGAAGAATTTGCACTAATACCACTAATACTGTGCATGATCAAAATGGAATATCTGCATATGCAGGGGGTACTAGCAGAGTAGAGAGTAAAGAATTGGGCTGGTTTAGCAGCTAACATCAGAGGCGGTTCAGAGCTGCCATATGAGACTAATGATTAGCCATGAAACAGAACCAAACCAAAAACTTGCCGCGTGTTGCCGGCCTTTCGTCAGGAAGGTCAAGTACTGTAACTGAGCCTCGCATCATCAGAAAGGTATCCTCGCAAGCAAGAAAGTAATGAAAATTTCAGTGTTTCAGCCTAAGCAAAAGAATACAATTTACACGATTTCAGGTGCTGAGTTACGTGAACAATGGCACTACATGTTTAAAATGAAAAAGGATTTGATCTACTCATGGTAACTATCGTATTTGTGTCGAAATATAGTCGTGCAAGGTTTAGCCCAGCAAGCCTTAAGCCTCCGACATACTTTTCACTGCTATTCGGCACTAAAGTTTTAGGACTCCATTCGAAAAAAACAAAGCACTCAGAAATTTTTTTCACTTATGAGAAAAATGCGGACTCTAAGTTCTGTAATATGTAATTATTTATGAAATATAATTTTTGGTCCTTTCATGATCTTCGCATTAGGCAAACAGTGAAGCAAAACCAAGTAGGAAGGAACTTCATTAGAAGTTACCTTCCAAGCTAAACACAGCTTTTCTCGCACGAGTCCGACTGAACGTGAAAGAGCGTGCTATCTGATCGTGCGCAATTACCAAGCTCTAGAGTAATTGGCTCTTTGATTATGAAGAAGGCACTGCTTGACAACTGATGCTTAGGCAGTCCAGGGGTAATCCATAGAAGACGTCAACTGACGGGAGAGAGGAGGGGTCGTGCAAAAGGGGTACGAAACGGGACAGAGGGTAGGGGAGGGTAAATGCAAGAGCTGACGTCCACATCACGATGTATTGCTTAATTTTTTCGACTCAGAAATATGGCTTAATAAATATGTCTCTAAATATGTTTCTTAATGTAACAGCAAATTTATTCTGGTTCATTTGCGCATCAATGCGAGGTCTAAACTTCGCATGAGACTTGCACTGTCCAAGGAGAAGGAACTGCGTAGAGGCGCTATGTTAAGGCTTCGTCTTAAAACTATTCCAGTCTGATCTTAGTTGCAGTGACGTTTCTGATCGGTTCAAATAGTTAAGAAAACCACTTCAACACTTCCCTGAGTTTTTAGACTTTTGACCACACAATCCATGAAAATAACGATCGTAGCGTTTGTGTGTGCGCATGTTTCATTTAGTTTATCATATTTCCACAACGAGAAACAAGCTGCAAAAAAAAAAAAAAAAAAAAAAAAAAAAGGATGAAACTATAGCAAACAACTTAAACATTAGGAACGTTGTCAATAGCCCCAATAAAGTTCTACTCTTGGTTATGGCATAGTTCTCCTAGAAGGACTAGGTCCTTTCATGCTTGTACGTTTTTAATTTGAAATTCATTTGGTGGCGCTAAGGGTTGTAAGGGCACAAATCGTTGCGTATAAAAACCTAAGCTAAAGAACGGAACACTCAGATACTTGGAGCAGTAAGCTAATAATTCTTCACGACAACTTAAAAGTGAAGACAGAAAGAAAGCGACGAGCCAATACAGAAGATAACGCAAGAGGAGCTAAACTTGACAAGTTCTAAGCTGGCCGGGCGACTAGCCATTTGCCAGACCGGCCTGTGGACTGACAACGTGAAAAGAATGCCTAACTCGAAGACCAGAAGAAAAAAACTCAAGCAGAAGCTACATCGCTTTAAATTTTACCGCAAACGGAAACATTTGGCCCGTGCAGAAATTAAGCATTGCAAGCTTTACAATGAAGCACAGCCATTTCGATCACTCACATAACGCGCAGTTGAACTCGATTATGTCTGGAGTGGTTTTGCTTAACTTTTGAAGATGTGACTTACAAGGATGCGTTTTTCTGTTCGCCCTTGTTTTTATCTCGCTTTGCCTGAATGTGCTCCAAGAATGACCAAAGCGATCCAAAGGCGTATTATTTGTTGTGGCTGTTCAGCCATGACGTTTCTTTAATCTTTATTTTCTTTTCCTTCCTTAATATTAAACCTTTTCCGTGCAATGTTTGCCAAATAATGGTTCTAATAATCAAGGAGTTTTTCGACGGGTCTACAATTTTATATTCAACTTTCAACATCGATTCAAGTGAATTTGGAAGTTAGTTTTTGCAGACATTCTGTTCTCTGTAGCCTAGAAGTTGCATCTCTCCTGTAGAGTTGCCATCTGTGGTGGCATTACCCGACCATGCAGGCCTGTCTTCGAAAAAGGGCATTATTCCCGTCCCGGACTTGTAGTAGAAACATGAAACAAGTATTTACAAGTATTTATTTCGAATTTCCTACAGAAGATAAACTTAATTTTTCTTTAAGGCCTTGCAAGCTACCTATGGCAACGTTAATTAGATCGAACTTGGAAGGTCTTAACGAGAAGCCTTACAACTCTCTTATTGAGGAGAGTACAAAGTCTCTTTTCAATTTAATCTCAGCGTGCCGTATTCAATGGGATTGAGGCTTTTTTGCTTAGGATCTCTGAAGTAACATAAACGGATCTTTCGCAGTTGTACTTCAGTTAGCATGGAGAATGTCGCGATCGCATCGAACGAAAAAAATCTTGTTGTATATTTAGTTCCCTGACCGAACAGAACGTCCAAGACAATCACAGCAAGTAAAGATTTTTGTTTTGGTACATGGAGTCTTTCTACTTTCGTTAGTTCCCGTGCCTCTAGAATGTGATCGCCAAGAGGAGAGGAGTTTTAAAAATGCCGGCAATTTGCAATTTGTCCAGTCATACACAAATTGGAATCTATGCAGTCCCAAGACGTTGTAAAGCTTAAGAATCTGCATATGTGCAAGTGGGTTCGATGTCGGAGCGTGTAAGTCAGGGAGTTAATTATTCTGAGGGCCAGCTATGCTATAGTTTACCCAACAATGACCGGTAGCATAGAAATAGATTCTAGTAAAGACCTCCAAGGGTATTCCAAGTCACACTGGCCTACTTCTTATAGAACAAAGTAGGTATGCTATGGTATAATTAGCGGGTGCTTCTACAATGTTGTTAGAGCACGAGAATCCATGATCACCTAACGACAGGATGTTACCTCCGTAGAGTTAGACATCTTTTTTTTCTGCTCTCGGACAAGTGGAACACAGTGGATGCGCTTGGCATTTGCAACTATTGCCCCATAAATTAGCATGTAATTGATCCTCATAGTTTTATTGCTACAATAACGCCATGGTCTGTAAAGGATTCTGAATTTCTATGTGCAACTGTTCCACCAATTTGCTCTTCTCTGCTCAGAAATGTTGCAGATCGTTCCACAGGTTAAAAACTCATTCATCCAAAGCTGTGGGTTGCGCATTTTGCATCAAGTCATTATTTTAGTTCATATCATATCAGACGGCGGTAACAGAGGGCCGTCCTAAGATCAAAGGGGAAAAAGTAGTCAAATTGGCATCACCAGCCCAACGGTTGACAAGGGAAGATGTTTCTGATTTCATTGTCCACACCCCTGCGACATGGATTACAAGCAATAACTTACACGATAAGAAGACGAAAGTCATACGCAACGGTGTAATTTAGCCTATGTCACGCAAATTATCGGGAAATCATGGCAATGTACACTGACGTATGATCATTCCACCAAAATTCGCTAACAACAAGTAAATACGACATTCGCTTATAGACCGCGCAAAATTTATAACGGTGATGTCCTCGACTCCAGTGCCCAAGGAATTGCGAATGAATTTTCGAAGCAACAGTTCTCATTTATTTCAAATGAACATATCTTTTCAAGATTGCACAATTCATTTCCTGTTCAATATGTCTGTGCCTGTACAGAACTTTAGGATCTTAAGATTAAGTGAACGATTACGATCTTCGGCCTCAATTACAAGGAGGGAAAACTTGCTTCGAGCTTTTTATTTTCCTATTACCCCCCTGGCTTCGGAATAACGCTCAAATGAGAAAACGGGACTGTTGCTAGGCCTGGTGTCTATGTTTTACATTGCGCCTATGTTCATAGACGCGGGAATGTCGAGAGCTAGCGGATGCACTAGGTGGCAGCCTAGCAATGGACGAGGAGGACGGAGAATCCCCCAAATCCCGAATATCGGCAAACGGTGTTCGGATGGCGATGCAACTGCTGATCCTCAGTCGAGAATACTCGGTCTGATGGGCGACAATATATCTCGATGCCGATAAAAATTGCCTAAAAGAATTTACTTGCATACTTCCCTGCTGTCCTCGACTATTAAGCTTACGATCGTCTTGCACGAAAAGACACCAATTTTGTTAAACTTAATTCGCATTGGCGTAGAGGACAATCTTTGAGGATCCAAGAAGTCAATCACCTAGAGTAAGCAAGGCGCGCATGATGAAGTCGAGCTGATTGGCGGAGCAGCAGAATAGATTAATTAAAGCGTACCAGCATACACGGAACCTATATCTTGTCTAAACATATAGCTACAAAACAAATTCACGCTATTCCTGGCTCCTCTCATCAAAGGTGGCAGCTAAAAGAAAAAACGGAAACATTAACGCGGAGCACATCTGCTGTGCACAAAGCACAAGCAATGAGAGCTAGGCCTCCAGCTTGTATAAATAACTTTAAATAAAGTTTTCAGCAGATTCATAACTTCAGGTTTGCATCATAAGGAAGGCGAAGTAAAAAAAAAAAAAAAATTAGGTCAACAGATAGGGGAAAGTAAAGTAAAAGCTCAAAGCTCCTGGGTGGTATAAAGTCAGAAATTAAGTGGTCATCCATGCCTACATGCAGTATCGCGTTAAGCAACACAAGAGCCAAATTACTCCACACCTTGACCTCTATCAGCACAAGGCTGGATTCACTGCCCGAAGTATAGGTCAAACATCGGGTGTTGGGGTCAAAACTCCAGCTACAGATGATCTCGGCAACTCATCGTAGCGGGTGTTTATGCGCGAGTGGTGCCAGAGCGTGTGTGGGGGAAACGCGGTGCAATGCGGGTGGTGAAAGCGCGGTGAATGGCTAGTGCATGTACATATATGACATACAAGTCATATGGAGCTTGCAGAAATGGAGAAAAAGAGAGAGCTAAGAGAAAAAGAGAGCTAAGAGATAAAGCTCGATTATTAAGAGTATGCAGAGAGATAGTCCAGATGAGAACGAGCGGCCTTGTGTCGCGGAGAATGACCTGACTTGTTTTGCGAAGAATGACCAAGCTGGTGTCGCGGAAACTGAACAGACTTCTGTCGCGGAAAAAGTCTAGACCTGTGTCGCGGAGAATGACCTGACTTGTTTTGCGAAGAATGACCAAGCTGGTGTCGCGGAAACTGAACAGACTTCTGTCGCGGAAAAAGTCTAGACCTGTGTCGCGGAGAATGACCAGACCTGTGTCGCGGCGAAAGACCGGAATGGTCTACTTGCGGTGTATGCAGAAAGATCGATCACGAACAAGCGACGGCCAGACCGAGTGATAACATTTACATTCTAACTTTAGCTTGATCAGGGATACTATTAGTTCAAATCAGCAGCATGATACTTTTGGCATGAGACACAGCCACATCCCCCACGCAACCATGTGTTCTTCTTTTTCCTTTTTGTAGCGATGACTAGGACGCGACGCCCTATCGCCACTGTTGGTGCTTGATGGCCGGCTGGGCCATGAAGATTCAGCGGGGTTTTACAGGGCCATCGCTTGAGGGCACAAACGCTCCTCCTTTAACGAGGCTTTGGGAAAGGCCGTCACTAGTAACTAACAGGCGGAGCTCCACACAGCCCAACCCACACAAACGCTGTTTGACACAGGCTTACACAGAGCCAACCATCTGCATGTCCCGTTAAGGTCCAGGCCTTCCTGAAGGCTAGACATTGCCTAAGCAAATTTAAAGGAGCAAAATGCGAAAGGCAGCATGCGTGGAAAATCCCCGTCTGGAAGGAGCTATTTCACACCAGCACGTAAGAATCTGCTCTGTGGGATACGGCCGCAATAAGTTTCTGCAATCACTCTCTTTTTAAATATAACGCCGGAGTAACTCTATTCCAAAAGTCAAAATTACGGACAGGATTCCGCATAAAATTCAGGCTTCGGAGCTCCGGGATTTCTCACTCCAGTGAAAGGCAGGCATCGAGTAAGATAAGATAGAAATTAACCCCGGAGAACGAGTGCATCAACTTAAAACATGACCATGGCTAGGTTTCAGGCATCTCCACGATCGAGACAAGCTATTCCAATCGACAGGATGAACAAAATAACATGTGCGACGAGGAACCTAAAAGATACCTACAGCGCGGAGAACATTATTTGCTTTGAGAATAGAAAAGGGAAGAAAAAGACCCGAAGCACAAATCCAAAACATCTATCAGAGACATATGTGAACTCGTAGGCAAGCAGATTTCATCGCAAAGCCTGGAAAGCACCTGCAATAAAACTGACCTCGCGGACGACCAGAAACAAGGCAAGCAAACATACCCTCTCAACTCCTCTCCAATGCCTTCACAACGGCTTCATACGCCTCGATCTGGATCATGGCAGAGGCGCGATCCTGTTCGCCCGATACGCCCGATAACAGCGCGTTGGCTTGATCCAAGCTCTGCTTGGCCGTGTGCAAGTCGAAATTCTCCAGCGGCGCAGCCTCCTCGGCGAGAATCTGCGCGCTCGAGTCAGCATTGACCGTGACCGTGCCGCTGCTGACGATAAACTTGTGCTGTGCGCTCTCCTTGTAGACCGTAACCAAGCCCGGCTTCAACACAGCAATTATGGGCACATGGTTTGGCAAAATACCGAAGCTGCCGGACAAAGACGGAAGGTCAACTTGAGTAACGCTTTCCTGGTTGAAATAAGCCTGAAAAGCAGAAAAACCAACTAGAGTAACGCTTGAAATGCAGAAAGTCAACTTGAGTAACACCTGAAACGCAGAAGGCCAACTTGAGTAACGCTTTCCTGGTTGAAGTAAGCCTGAAACGCAGAAAGTATACTCATGTAAACTCTTCTACGAAAGCAATACCGTTTTGGTGTGGTTATACCGTAAACTGAAAAAAATTTACAAGAAAACCCTCGCGCCAAAGGTCCTTAGCTTGAGCTTATAGCACGTACCACCGTCAGGAGAGACTGCACTATGATTAAGCTCGCAAAAGCGCATACGCGTTGAAGGAAGAGCTGCCAGGTAAAACATCAAACCTTAACTGATCAAGCATTATACACCGAATAGACCGAAAATAGGAATACACCGAAAATTGAACAAACATATTCTGCAATGGAAAGAAAAACATTTCATGAAAACACAACAAATTGATTACAAGTTACAAGAGCGAGCTTCATTTTAAGGTCTGCAGGGGTTGACTGATCCCATCTTGGAAGGTAACATCTTACAATCAATGTTAAATGCGAATTTTCATGGGTACACGTGGAGCGCAAGAGATGACGGGAGCTTTTCCGTGCTATTTTTTATCGTCATTGTTGACAAGCTTAGCATTCCTAGATAATAACCATTACTGCATCTTCAGTGACAAGACAACACATAGCTGAAACTATTCCATAAGAAAGGTAATGGCATTGATAAAGCGTTAACTTAAGTTTTCCAAACACACACCATTTGACAAAAGAAAGCCAGAATAAGAAAAACCTACTCAAATATACTGCACGAAAGATAGAATGACAGAGACATAAAGAGCTATATAGATTGATATCAAACATTAAAAAGGCAAAACTTTGACTAGATTTGTCTCCAATAGACCGATTTACCAGGAATACAGATGGACACATACATAGTGCTTTTAAATATATTTTGGAGCAAAAAATTATACAAAAACAAGACTATATATGCAGAAAGGCATATACATACATATACATATACATAGGTATGTATGTACATATATATATATATATATATATATATATATATATATATATATATTACATAAACCAATGCATAACAGCAGCTCACAGAAACTGATTGCACACATCTATGACTTTACTCACAGTGAACTGATTGCACATAACTATGAGCGTAAATAACCAGAATTACTCTAGTCAAAAATTTTCAACCCATCATTTAGGCAAACAAACAACACAACTTCAATTGCTGCATCTTTCTAAGAAGCGAAACATGTAGCCACGTTCTTTCCTAGCAACAGATCTCAATACCCTTTAGAATAACCACTAGACATGCTGATTGGGTGGCCATTTCCACCAAATGCAAAAAAAGGAGGAAGTTTAGCAGCATTTATGGTGGCACTACAGGAGGAGTGGAGCATTTGACCCAATTTAGCTAGCTTACCCCAGAAGTCGCCCATACATAAATGAAAAAAAAAAGCATGATTTGGGATTTACAACATTACTATCTTTGAGTAAACACAATGAATCGGAAGTTACCTGGGAGAAAGAAGAATATTAATAACATTCAGACTTCCAGCTCTAGTTTCCTGATTGCCCCACGTTAAAAATTTGTCCCTTAGATATAATGGGCAATCCTTGCCGTTCCCACACACACACACAAACATACCTGCAATAATGCCAAAACAACAGCAGAAACGAGAATGATTACAATGGAAAGGTTAAAAATAAACTTTAATTCCAATCAAATTAAATTTGGTCCATGTTATACTTATATATATATATATATATATATATATATATATATATATATATATATATATATATATATAACTTTTTATTTGTAGCCATAGAAAATAGAGTGTCTGAAAAAAAAATTCAGAAGGAACTCAATGAAACAACTCAGTAGACTGCTACTTTGTCAGACTGGGACGACTGCCAAGACCCCAGTTGTGCAACAGAACAGCCCATACTCTGCAACAGCTTAACAAATAACAGTACTAGCAGATTACAATGACCTCCTCACGAAGCTTCTTGTGCCCCAGAGCTTTTATTAGGCCAGTGTTACAGGAAATAGATGTGAGTCGAATCCATAGAATTCCATCTTTGGCCCATTCCGGATCTAGCCTTTGACGTTTTAACGTAACGAAAGGAGGCTTGCTCGTGAATTTAACTACTGATCTATTAGACATTTCTTTTAGTGGGGTTTATTTTAATCTTTTTATTGGACTTTGAGATAATAAATAATTTTTTGCGACGACTTCTAAAGAAAGGCAATTTTAATTTTAGATTTAACTTGCATTGTTTAGCCTAAATCGTAGACATGACCACCCAGCACGGTACACAATATTTCCTACCTACAAGTTCTTGGCATGTTTTCGCAGGTCACAAATCGCACGATTGTCGCGAGCAAGGAAGAACAATCGTGCGATTATGAACACTAAACCACGTTTACCGATGCAGCTTTCTTAGCGTATTAGATAAGGTATAAGGTATATATCACTTACTTTATGCGGCGTTCCAAACGTTAACGACAGGTTTGAAGAGGAAGCATCTGCGTAGTTCCGAAGCACTTTTACACTAACGACAGGCTTCAATGCTCGCAATCCTCTAGCCGCTCGAGTTAAAGAAAAAGCCATTCCAGATTTTAAAAAGCGGTTAAAAAGGCTTATTGCAAACCAGATAACACAAGCTACACGTCCAAAACTCGCAGCCAGCCAAAGCAAATCCTAGCGATGCCGACGGGAAAGATGGCGGACTGTGCGAAATAATTCCCATACCTCAAGCTGGTTTGGATTAGTCACTCACTCTTTCGATATTAAACACACAAGTTAATTATTAGTTAATAAATTCAAGCTCAGGTAATCAGAGTTGATTATATTAAAACTATATATTATTTGATTATATACTATGTATATATATATATATATATATATTATCGGGATATATATAAGTTAGTTATAATATACAGTTTTAAGGGAAAAAAACCCTTACTTCTATCACTGCTTTTAGCTTATACTACCTTTGAACCCGACTTATCAGCTGTAGCTTATTTGCGGATCCGTGCAAGTCTATTGCCATTTATTGGCTTATACCTTATTGTCGCCTACTATACCCTGTATCTGTAACTACGGACGAGCTTTTCGAGGAGCGTTTTAGTAGTGTTTGCATTATGCAGACGCGTGCCTAGCAAAGACACAACTGGTGTCGAAGATATCAGCACATTTTGATAATAGCATCTCGTTTTACTTTATATATATATATATTTTTTTCTATCATTTCCTTTAGTATTAGAGAATTGGCATCAATGCAATAAAAAGGGCTCTTCAATTCCATTAGCATTGCTATGAAGAGCCCTTCTTCCCGTCTGTATTAAGTATATGTATACTTATGCATCTTGAATCTTGAATCTATATATTAAATATAAATATGATATATGTTATATATATATATATTTCATAATATTATGTATTGTAGTTACATGTAATATTAGAATAATAGTTAACTTAAGTTCTCTAAACCAGTGCGTTCCCGAAATTGTTTTTAAATGATTTTTAGCATAAAAACTTTTGGCGCATGGCAGTAACGTCCTATCATCAACCCGTCAGCAAAATAAGCTCTAACGGCCTGCTCGCATAGATTAGTAAATTTATAAAGTAATTGCTGATGTATGAATCGCTACAGTGGTGTAGCAATGTGCGGCGCGTTGTGATAAGGCCTTCAATATATCTTTGAATGTAATATCAATATATTAGCATGGATCTCATTATGGTCTACGTCAGGGCTTCCCAACCACAGGGCCACGGCCCTACAAAGGGCCGCTAGCAAGATGTGTTGGGCCACAATAAATTTTTAGTATTTCTCCTTTGGGCCGCGAGGGCCGCGACCCGCTAGAATTCTATTATTATTATTAATTTCTTTTTTTTTTTTTTGTAATTTCATCGTTGCATTCCTGAATCATCATGCTGTTACCACTATGACTTACTTTCACGCGTCGTTCTTCCTGTCATTTGCGTTCGATAGTTTATGTAAAAACTATTAACTTCATCAAGAAAAGCGCTGTAAATTCCCGATGTTTTGCCAGCCTTTGTGAAGGCGTTGAAGCAAAGCATGATCAACTTTATCTCAGCAAAGGTGAATGTCGAGGGAACCGGTCCCGAATCGGTGGTATGAACTGACGAAACGAGGCATCTTTTTTTCTGAGCGAAGAAGAATCTCCTCTAGCACAACACTTCCCAAAGCAAACTTCGTTGCCTAACTAGCCTACGCCTGTGATATTTTTTAGCCTACTAAACCAGATAAATTTTGTGCTTCAGGGGAAAAACAGTAACATTTTCTTGTTGCTGACAAAGTTCAAGCGCTCAAAAAAAAAAGCGTTCTTTGTGGACCAAAATAACTCAGGATAGGAGAATGGATATGTTCCAGCTACTACATCCTGGAGACCGACCTGAGGTCTTAATAAGTTATTTGGTTTCTCATTACCTCTCGCAATTTTCAGAGACGTTTGAGCCTCAAACTTTGAGGAGTACTTCCCTAACAATCCCAGAGAAGGCAACATGTGGATAGTGGTTCCATTTTCAGTGGATCCCTCTAAAATGCGTTGCGCTGCCGTCAGATCAAGAATCGCAGCCTCTAGCTGTCTCAACTGACAACACTTTGAAGATACCGTGGGACAAACTATGACTTGGCCACGTTCTGGAGTATCCATTTCTTGCTCTTAGGGTCGTAAAACAGCTACTTTGGTTCAGAACTACATACCTGTGTGAATCAGCATTCTCAATTGTAGCCACGAACAAGACAAAATCTAGAAATAGGCTAGAACACCACTTGATGCCACTCTGAGACTGAGCCTTTCACTCATTCCACCACAGCTGGATTAGATCATGTCTAGAAAGCAAGTTCAAACGTCTCACTAGTAAGGATGGACTGTTCTTTTTTTAATTCTTAAAAGTGTTTTAAGAAGGGTTTTGATGCGGCCTTTGAAAATGGACAGCTGAGTCATTAAAATTTTAGTTGATGCAAGATGTGTTTACATGTGTTTGTCATTCTTTTGCCCTGTTTTTACTTTACCAGATCATAACTTTTATGTGCAATTTTTACTTACTGTTAGTTTTGCGAATTTCTTTGATGTGACTGTAAATGGGTTTATTATTTGCCACTTATGTTTAAAGATCTCTTGAGATATCCTCTTGATTTGGTGATTTTTATCACGTGCAGTATACACTCTTAACAGCGAGTTTTTGCAGTTAAAAATGGTTCCATGGAGAACTTGACGTGTAAGTTACCACATAATAATATAAGAATGCTAGTAAACGCAATTGAGCTGCGGGCTGCTGTACACTGAAAAATTTAGGTCGCAGGGAGAAAGACGTTGCGAAGCCCTGGTCTACGTAACATTGCCGGGTTTGCTTGATTGCAAGTAGGAAATGGAGGCGCGATGATTTTCCACTTGCAAAACGATAATCGAATAATATAATCTTCTTATAGACATTTTATGTGATAATCTGCTATCTTCAGCATTGGTACCAGTCAGCTTCAGAGTTTAAACGTATAAGCTAATGGAGCCATCTAATAAAGAATAAAATGCCGACAAATGTGGGCAGCCTTTCTTCTCTTCCTGTTCATTCGTTTTATGCTTTGCTAGTCTGCATCCATGTAAAAGGCTAGATCGAAGTGACTTCTTCTCCAGTATCATTCTCTTTGACTACTGCAATCACACCTATATTCGATTCAAAAATACTTAATTTTCAATATTTAATATTATATATAGAAAAAATAAAATTTAGGGCCATATCATCTGCTCATGTGCCTTATACAATAGGAAGACACTAGCAATTGAGACATACATAGCTGAGTTGAAAAGTTATCAGAACGTATGCCGTGCTCAAACCGCCAAGTCACGATGAAGAAGAAGAAGTCTCACATTTGCACCTGGCAAAATAGTTTTAGTGACTCAGTCTAGGAGAACTCCAGAAACTGATAATGTGAATAAATTAAAAAAAAATTTTCCTGAATTTCTAAAAAAAAATCTTCACTCGCTATTTGTGCGAGTCTAATACTGTTTTTTAATCATCATCATATACTTCAAGTCCATCTACCTAATTCAGAATCAATTGTCTGTGAAACTTCTCTGTGGAGCATTATTAGAACCTGCAAAATCTAGTTGAACAGTTTCAACAGTTAAGATGCACTTAATAAATTGAAAAGAAAATCAATTGAAAATAACTTAATAAATATAATTTATTAAGTTATTTTCAAATGATTGCCTTATTTAAAAAAATAATTTGGCTTCTTTACTGAGGCTTTGCCTCGGAATTTGAAGTCGAACTATTCGAAATCTGTATGAATAGAATAAACTTACTTCGTACTATTTTAAAAGCTGTATTCATAAGTGCATTGTCCAGTATCTACTATCAATAATTTAATGCTGCCATTACTTTCACAAGAAGTGAAGTCTTAGTTTTAATCTGTTGTAAAGAAATTAAGGCAAATTTGTTGCTGAACCTGCGTTATTTCTTATTCCTTAATTGAAATGCGTATAAAATTATGTTCATGTAATTAGAGCATGTGGAATTAAACCTTTGCGCTCATAGGCATGGCTATGACAGAATGCTTTACAGCACACATAAGAAATGTTGTGAGGGATGTCAAAAGTAAGATTCTACTGGTAGAAAACCTAATGCTAGAATGAGCGCCTTGGGCAGGTAATCGAAGAATTACTAACCAGACTATAAGGGCCTAGTCACTGACGTCATTGGATCTACATTTAGCCAAGAGTTCCATAATTCCGGGGCAATGTTTGAACATCAAGGTATTTACCAATGCCCCCTCGACTTTATGGATGTCTTGTGTTCCTAACGATCACATCGTAGAACACTAAATCACATTTCTTAAGAGTATATTCTACTCTGTTTATTACTCTAGCCAGCCAGAAAACACTAGCGCAAGTGAATCAACTGAGGCATTTATGACCGTGCAAATTTGTGTGGAGACTTGGTCTTACTTATGCAAAGTGGTCGAGTAGTGAGTATTTTTCAGTAATAATATTGAGCATCCTAACTACCATGGTCGGTGGCGGACCATACGATTTTTAATGCCTTAGGTAGGCGCGCAGTATTTCGAATGCGGGTTGGGTGTAACCTCGTCACTTATTTATTTTATTTACCTGTGACAAAGTGGAGGGATCTTGCCTGCATGCTCCTCTCCAAAACATACCTCTCTAGGTCATCAATAATTAAAGTTGAAAATTGTACATCTTCATGACTCACGCCATAGAAGGACACATAATGATTGGGTGCTATTTGATTTGACTGTCCTAGTTAAGGTGCTTAAAAATATATGAAATCAAATAATCCGAAAGAGACAATCTGGCTTTGTTATCCAAACATTTAGCAGGCTGAAGTAACACAAGCTGCTACGTAATAAGTCGATGGAGGAAATCTCATTTGCCATTGTGCAACCCAGCGCCAACTACGAAGGAAATTTCAAATCTGTCGATAATATGGGGGATTGTATAGGCAATATGAGATTTGCAAAGGCAATTGTTGATATCACAGTCCTATTGGTCCTTACCCTGCTCTTGTAGATACCATTGCAGAAAGTCGAATATGCATCCGGGATAGGAAAAGGAAGACGGGACATTTTACTCATTTGAAATGGATGATCAAGTTCACGAAGAAATAAAGAATGTGAGGCCGGAAGCTATGGCCATGGACCAGGAGGCAACTAAAGCATCCATAGACGACCAGATCATAGTAGTGAGATACGGAGACTTATATAGAATGCTTCTGGTAATGTTCTAGCGATCACTCAGGCATTATATTTTTTCGCCCAATGACAGACTGTGAGATAAATGTCATTAGTGATTTACTGGCCACTGCAATTATTTCCGTACTGTTTTTCTATCCATCTGAACAATAGTTTTATCGCTTATTGTATTCAATTTCTGAACAAGTGTCCTTGTTGAAGACGTAGGTTGCTGGGTGGTGTTGCCAACTGTTTCGACAAGAAGCGGACTCAAAAATTAGAAGTTGTTCAACTAAGATCAGACACGATGTTGATATAGACTGCAAGTCACAGACTGTTCCATACTTCGACTGTACATTTAAGCACAAAATTTCTTAAAATTAATTAATGAACAGAGGATAGATCTTTCACTCGTAAACAATGCTAATGAAATGCTAATCACCCAACAAAAGGGAAAGGCACCAACTGCCTTCAGGAAAAAACACATGCGTAGGCTGGTTATAAACTTTCAGCTGAGGCAACCAAAAAAAAAAGGTCTAGAACAGTACAAATAAAAACCAAATGACGCAACATTCTACAACCTTCAGACACTAACTGTCTTACATTTTACCTGCGTTTTTACCTTCTTACGAACTCTATAGGAATTGTTTCGCGCCCAATTTCAGTGCTGGAAAATCTCTTCAAATCGTTTAGTCAAACGCTAATTTGCCTCACGGAATTCGTGCGAGCAGCCGCGGGAGTGATCACAGTGATGGCAAAAACAGTCCCATCGTCCCGCGGGAGGGATTTCCAGTCTTGCTGATCAATGAGCTAACAAAGAAGCACACGTGTCCACAGTGCCAGCAGGTCATGAGATATCCAGTACAGTTCGAAGAGTGTGGCCATTGTGTTTGCTCGTCTTGCTTTCATGAGCAATTAAGGTAAGGCTTGACAAAGTATAATTACTAACGAATTTGATGGCAAGGTAAGATCACCTAATTCAAATTTCAATAATGTCAACGATCAACAAATTTCATATATTCAATTCATTTATATAATATCAGCAAACAAATAAATAAATAAATAAATAAATAAATAAATAAATAAATAAATAAATAAATAAATAAATAGATAGATAAATAAATACATAAATAAATACATAAATAAATAAATAAATAAATAAATAAATAAAAAACGCCAATTGAGCAATGATAGTTACTTTCATTCTGTGTCGCGCTTAAAATATACAGCCATTCTCGAAAAGTCCACTTAGTATTCCAAATAGTCGATCCCGCTAATCCTTAATGGTTATCCATGAAAAGGCCCCTGGCTTTTTAATACGACTATGCCATTCTCTTTAAATATATATGTGAGCTTGCTGCGATGGGACTTTGTATTACGATTTTTTATTTATGTCGCACGTAGTGTTATCATTGGCAAAATAAATTCTTGAACTGAAAAACAAAATTTCATTTCAGAAAGCCTGTACACATTTGATAAGCACAATTCTTTCCTTTTGCCTTTGAATAAGGAGATGCGAATTAAATAGCGGATGGCAGGGATAACGTTCTGCTAATACTTCTAGTAGCGCGGTTTGAAGCAGGTGTCAATATACATAATAATAGCTATACGCTAGTAGACTGCACAGACTAAAGAGATGTTTATGCTGGTAGGTATGTTAAGGTATTGAAGATGGTCCAAGAAGGGACCGAAACGTCACAAAAATTATTAGCTTTATTCTTTGCATTGTAGTAACGTATTAGATTTAAAAAATATTAGCTTCTTTCTCTTGGGAGTTGGGTCTTGAGATGTGGTCGCTTACTATAAAACATAGCAATTGTGCGACGAGACTGTTCAAGATCTCTTCGACGCATGCATTTTACAAATTCACTGTTGAAATTCAGCAAACCTTTTGACTTAAATACCTTTAGCTACGGTTCACTTCTCAACTCAGGATGGTCCAAATCTTCCGACATGCAGTAATGTTTAATATAGCGGATGTACAAGGGTAGTTTAATACATTGTCTTTGAATAAAATACTCTTAACATCCATAAGAAACTCTAGTTGCGTTAGGATTGCTTGAGCTTGTTAGGGTAAGGGTGAGGCTTAAGAGTTAGGATTAGGCTTAGGCTTAGGCTTAGGGCTTTGGATACAGTGAGATTTAAGCAGAATAATAATAATAATAATAATAATAATAATAATAATAATAATAATAAAGATAATAATAATAATAATAATAATAACCTCAAGAATCTTCTTCTTTAGATAAACAAATAATAATTAAAATAATCAAGAATTTCATTTTTACAAATGCCAATTTTATTGATTGGGCTGCCGAAGATATTTTTGGGTCTATACTTACCATTTCGTGAAATGGTTTAGCGAAGTCAAACATCTGATTGATTCTGGTCTAGCGAGTGCTCACTTGAACCCCATGAGGGATGGTCTGCCAATCATTAAGCGCACTTCACCATAATAAGACTTCCAGTCTGTCCTCAGGGGGTTGAGCACTATCGATCAGAAACAGGAAAGTTTCTGGGTGCAAGTAAAAGACGTTCCGTCAACTCAGTGTGTGCGCATACTGACTCTCGCGCAAGGTTTGATTCATCGAGATTACACCTTGTAGCAATGAAATAATTCTGCAGTAAAATGATTAGAGCTTTATTGATTTAGGATGGAGCCGAGATGTCCTTTAGACCAAGGCAAGATTAACCGGGAGCAGGTAACCATTCAATTCTTAATTAAATTAGCTAAATTTTCCAGCAAGGGAGTACCGAACAGAAATCTCGTTAAAGGACGACATCGCAAGGTAACAGTTTGTTAGGATGCAAGGACGTATTTAATTACTATCCTTACCTTTCGTTCATTCCGAGTCCGTTCACCTCGTTTGGAGCTTTATCCTGATTTGAGAACAACATAGCTGGATGAACTTAAGGTTGTTTTGTAACCGACCACTACTTGTCGCTATGCAAATATGAGCTATTCCTTTCAATGTGGCGTACCAGATTGTGCGACCACCAAGTAGATATCTGCGAGCGTGACTATAGAGCAAGTGGCATACGTTGCGATATCAACATTCTCTGTTTAGGCGATACTCAATACAAGCCTTAATGAGGAAGTCATGGCGCTCGATGTGAGATGCAACAACCACGAATGGGGTTGCAAGTGGGAAGGTCACTTAAGTGATTCACAGGTATGCCATGCGTGTGCTACGTTCACACATCAAGACAAAGATAGCTGTCATAGTTTGCCGCGCATGTACTTTTATGCCTATGTCTGCTTCTATTTATCTGCAAATCATCTTTACATGTTTACTTTCAACCGGATTGTTGAACGGCTACAATACATGCGGACGGACTGATTGACTGACTGACTGACTGACTGACTGACTGACTGACTGACTGACTGACTGACTGACTGACTGACTGACTG
>QQSS02237601.1:0-21413 GCA_003687565.2 Craspedacusta sowerbii | reverse complement strand
GAGAATGCACCAGAACCAGCAACACGAAAAGAGTGCGCCACAACAGGCAAAACGAATAGAGTGCGAGAGAACCGGCAACACCTTGAGAGTGCGCCAGAACCGGCCACACGAAGCGAGCGCGCCAGAACTGGAAACTCATAGCGAGTGCACCAGAACCGGCAACACTTTGAGAGTGCGCCAGAACCGGCAACACGAAGAGAGTGCGCAAGAGCCGGCAACACATAGTGATTGCACCTGAACTGACAACACGAATAGAGTGCGCCAGAACCGGCAACACTTTGAGAGTGCACCAGAACCGGCAGCACGAAGAGAGTGCGCCAGAACCTGCAACACGAAGAGGGTGCGCCAGAACTGGCAACACTTTGAGAGAACGCCAGAACCGGCAACACATAAAGAATGCACCAGAACCAGCAACACGAAAAGAGTGCGCCACAACAGGCAAAACGAATAGAGTGCAAGAGAACCGGCAGCACTTTGAGAGTGCACCAGAACCGGCAGCACGAAGAGAGTGCCCCAGAACCGGCAGCATCTAGAGAGTGTGCAAGAACCGGCAACACGAATAGAATGCACCAGGACCGGCAACACTTTGAGAGTACGCCAGAACCGGCAACACATGCAGAGGGCTCGTGAACCGGCAACACGAAGAGAGTGCGCCAGAACAAGAAAATGACCCTTGACGAATGCTAAAATCGAAGCTGTCTCGGCACTGTGCAAGAAATGATCTGTTCCTATCTCGGCTTTCTTAGATATATCTCCACATGTTGCGCACTACATTTCTCTGATGACCCCACTATTTTAAACAGAAGTAGTTCACTAAAAAAGCTAAAACTAGCCTCTGTGATTTAAATACTAAAACATCCAACTCCAAATCGAGCTTTAAACAGGAAGTTACGGCCTTACGAATGTCCTCATATGTATAGCTTTTTGCTCTCTGGAAATATATTACTTGAGATATCTCCGCTTGAGTGTTTCTCCTCAGAGAATTTCAAATCACCGTGCCGTTCAATTTAGCCTGCACTTTAATTTTTGCTGTTTTTTAGTATGGTCAAAGTGACGATTCATTATATGGTTACGGATTGATTCTGAAATTGATTTGGTTTGTTCGTGCATAGCTGAATAATGCATCCACCAAATTTGAAATACGTACTCTATCTTACTTATTCAAAGTGTGGCACTATGCTTTTC
This sequence comes from Craspedacusta sowerbii, assembly GCA_003687565.2. Taxonomy (NCBI): domain Eukaryota; kingdom Metazoa; phylum Cnidaria; class Hydrozoa; order Limnomedusae; family Olindiidae; genus Craspedacusta; species Craspedacusta sowerbii. Next base: position 20,228 of record QQSS02237601.1, on the reverse strand, counting down.
ATTGTCGATATGATGCGCACGATTTATCACGGTAGTAAATATAATCTTCGTGTTGTACTTTAATACTGGTGAATGTCTGCTTTTATGTCTGAATTTTCTTTTTTTGTACGTTACTTCTTTTTTACACTAACTGCGAGAAATGTACTAAACAATATTCGGCCCTTTGCCTCGTACTTTGAAAGTATGTTCCTCGTCTCTTTTCCTGAACATTACCCATGTTATTCAATTATAAATGGAGATCACAAAAGGGTGGCAACCACGATCTGCTTAGCTTAGGCTATGATGATGCCTTCCCCTTGATAAATGTGTAAATTTTTTTTTGTAAATCTAGTTGAAAATCCACGTTCTGACTCTGATGCTTATTCGTATATCTCTTTCAAAAGCTCGAATGCTCAATATAGTCTGAATGCAATTCCTACTCTTAACATTGCTGAGTCAGAACTCTGAAGATGATTGCATTTTTATAAATGAATGTGAGTGAATAGGATGTGTAGTGAATTGGAATGTAGTTTTTTACGCATTTATTGAGATAATAAAATGTCCGTCTTGTAAATTGTCGTTGTCCTTGTTCTTGTTCCCATTTAGACAAACAGTTTATTAATTCGCTTATAATTGTCTTTGGAGTTCTGATTGGGTAAAATAAATTCTTGTTCTTGTTCTTCTTCTTGTTCTTGTTCTTGTTCTTGTTCTTGTGCTTGATAAACGATCGTTAACGATCGATTGATAAACGATCGTATGCTTGATAAACGAACGAACGAACGAACATTAGCGATCTGGATGCAAGAACTCGCATAAAATGGGGTTTCATTCCGTCACGGGGTTGCTCAGGTGTATCTGCGCGCAAGGCGATGTGTCTCAGGAGAATCGCTTGCAGCCAACAACCATATTTCATGACTTAGGAAATATATTCTGAGACTGCAAAAGAAGGAACTTTTTGGTTGAGCCTATTCTGCTAGTGGGTACGTTCGTTTTTCGTCGTTTTGAGTTGTTTTCGTCTAGTTGTTAGTTTCGGGGTCCCTATGGAATTTTTCTTGGTTTACTTACTTGTCGGAGTTAGTAAATGCAGCTCTAATCAACTGCTGCGACTTTTTCGCCTAGAGATAGAATAATAAATTGATGTTTTTGGTAACCAGAGAGTTCCTAGTCATTAAAGCGTTTACTTCCTATAAAGTTATCGCCATCTTTTTTATTGCTGAGAATGAGGTAAGATGGCGTCTCATTGGATATAGAATCAAAGGTTCTTTTTTATAAGCAGGACATTGTTTCTTCGTTCAGTTTTTATACCATCATTAGGAACTTTGAAAAAACGATTTCATAAGCCAGATCTTAGAGTTGGGTACTTGTTGAGTTTGTATACTTACCTGTCAGTCTTCTATTTCGTTTGAAGTTGGTTGTTGTCATAATGTTTGCGGCAACGTTATTCACCGCACCTAATCTCATAACAAGGAATGCTTCTGGTTTCCTTATTCATATAAGCTCATCTCTTACAGCAAGTACCACCTAGGAAAAACATCTGTGTTGCACAGGGTATCGACTGAAATCCCTTACAGTCTGATTCTTGCCTTTACCATAGAATAGGTATGAAACTTTTATACCACAGTATATCGTAAGAATAGTAACCAGTTCTGGCTTCTGCAATGTCTATAGATGAGCAACGTGCTACAGATGCAAGCTTGAGGTTTGTCCCTGTTGTTATTTTTTTATATTGTACTTTATTATCTGTGACTTGACTGTCCTTAAATTTTCTTGCTCTAGCATTCCATGGCCCTCCTTGGTGGCCTTTGTCCTTCCCATGTGGTCAGTTATCATCTCCCTTTCTTCTGCTATTAGATTCATATTTCCTGTACCTTTTTCTCACTAAGCTTGCTTTTGTCTCTCTTAGATCTTTAGCCCTGCGCCTCCACTGTGCATTTCAAATTTCTAATCATGAGAACATCGGGTTCTGGTCTGCCAAACTCTTTAGTTTATTTTGTGACAGCAGCATCCTCTACTTGCAATTATAGTTTTATTTGATGATGGTTTTTCTTGTATGGTTGTGTGGTTTTAGGATCCTCTTACGGTTCTGGGTCTGGTTCCTGTACCTTAAATTATGTTTCTTTTTTCCTAAAGCTTTTCCCCCCATCCTCTAAAATTTCTTTCTGTAAGAATTTTTGTGTTTTGCTGCACAATATGCAAACTCTCACAATCATGTCCTTTATCCAAGACTCCACTCACTCTGGAATGTGCAACAGTCTTTCCACTTCCACCAAAACCCTGAAAGGCTAAGAACCTAGACTGCATAATATTTGCATTTTCTTATTATTTATTCTTCTTTTCATAAGCACTGCTCAGTTTTTTTTGTATACTCTAGTGTTTAATGGCCATTTATGACTTGCTTCTATTAGATTGCTATTTATTTCTTATGCATACAAATGGATGTTTTGTTCCAATCCTCAGGGATTTTAGCCTCAGGAGCAACGAACTTGCACCTATGGCATATGTGAGCTCTATACTTTTGCAGACAATGTATTATTCTCTTTAAGCATTTAACTGGTTCAAGATATTGCCTCCAGCATCTCTACAGCAATGTTCATTGCAAAGCCATATTTTTTTGTTGTTTAGTTACCTCTAATTAGTCTAATTACCTCTTCTGCATTTGCTCTGTTTGCTTAATGTGATTTGTCTTAGTTCTCTGTCAGATCTCTGACAAGGAGTTATCCCTTATATTAGCTGTTTGCTTATCTCTATTTGTGAATTTGCTCAGTGTACTTTCTTTGTTTCTTTTTCATCCACTTTTTTTCCTGCATATTCCCAGTTTGCATCACAATGCATAGCCAATTATATAGTCCATTGTTGACAAGCATGTCGTTCTTGAGTTCGTGTTGAAAGCCACCCCATGTCATCGTGGTTTTGAACATTCTGAAGTAAGGCTGCTTCTGCGCGTTCAGGGCTTGTGGCATTTTCCAATTTTTGGGCCAAGCGCATGACTAGGCTTTCCAACTAGGACTCTGAAAGAAAACTGTGCAAGGTCTCCCAGATTTATGGCTGCTAGCTGGGGAATTATATGATGTGGAAAGTTTGCAAATCAGGCTATTAGTAGAGATTTTTTTAATTCTTAGTTTTGAGTTTTTTGTACTTGCATGCGAGAGGTAAGCTGTTCAAGGCTTCCCAAGAATGCTCTTTTGTATTTATTGGTATACATAAGAAACAGTTATGTATCTATCTACTAATTGCTCAAGTCCGTGTGAGGTCCGAGGAGTGGTTATTCAATGTCGGATGCATTGCCTGGCCAGAAGCCACATCGTCCTAAGAGTAGTTTGGTCATGCAACATGTCTTGCAAACCAATAAGTGGCTCGCTAACCAGCTATGCAATTTGAGATTTATAATGCTACTCGCTAATTTGCGTTCTTATGTTCACAAACATTTTTAGGTTTTTCAAGTTGCTGTGCAACTTTTCGGGGAGATCTCAAGCTTACTGGGATGCACATGGAGAACATCAGTTATTGGCGCCGTGCGGCACTCATAGTTTGGGTTTTACCCTCAAGCCTTTTGAGAGGTATCTTGGTATAAAAAGGGACGTCAGAAGAAATGTGCTTTTCAATGTATGTTTATTTTATAACCTATTTCCTATGATTTTGTTTCGGCACTTACTGTATCGGAATGACCTTGGTCTAAAGCCATCATGGAATGGCAGAAGACTGATGATCAGGTATCTTTCACTGTTGAATTATGATAAATGTATGCTGAATTTTGTTCTGTGTAGACTTTGAATCTCTGCCCTTAGCGTGAGCCTGGAAGTTCATAGAAAACTCTTTTGCAGAGTGAGCCTATAAGTATTTGTAACGCAAGGCTTCTTTTTGAGCAGATTTTAAGTTGAATGTGTTTACACCTGTGTATTTAAATCCGAGATATTTTTGCTTTTATTTCGCTATGATTTTTAGTTGGTACTGAAGTGTTTGGATTTTATTCAAGGAAATAAAGGTCTCTGATATAGTTGTGTGTAGAGTGACTCATGTATTTGGGAGCATTATCAGTACTGAAGTAGTTGATGTAATCGGAAGGCATCGTAGATGGCTAGAAGACCTACGAGTCAAGGTAAAAAAAAATGTTTTTTTTAGTAGGGGTAGGGGAAGATTAATGCGAATCAGATAGAGTGGAGTCTAGCTTTTTCATTCAGGATTGTCTTTTAATGCCATTTATTTTTTCTTATTGCTCTCTGCCCTCTTCTTTGCATTTTGTTTAATAGTCTATGATAGCATAGGAAGTTGTAGCTTGGAATCAATGCTTATTTCCTTCTTTTAAATTCGCTCGTGGAAATCACGCAATCTCGTGTTTGCTTCTGACAAACTGATTGTGGGTCATGTCTAGTGATCGCTGCAACACTGTGTGTGGCACGCGCGATCGTACGCGTAAAACTTCACATTGCTTGTTTCATTCAGGCCACATGTCGACTATCAGATGAAGAACTTAAGAAACAGCATACTGGTTTTGATGGGTTCGAAGTTGGGGATACAGTTAAAGGTTGTTAGCGAAGCTCGTTTCTATGCAAATTTGTTTTTAGTATGTATTGGTTGGATCCTTTCGAGTAGGTGAGAACGGCGATGGCCAGCTTCTTTCTAGTCATCAATGCTTTTTGACAAATGTTGTCCATATTTTCTTTCAGGTGTTGTAACTTCCGTCAACACTGTATTAAGTGAGCTCCAGATCTCTCTGGATGCAAGGCATTTGACGAGTGAAAACATGTCGCAGTTCCCTCTAGTAAGGGTTTATGAGACTTCATTCTGTCGTATAGTTCGTTCTTGTTGAAGGAATTGATCGAGATGCTTGACTGCTGCCTACGTGCTGATAGTATTAATGCTTAGTATTCGATCTTACCATTAGGGGAAGATAGAAGTGGACGATCCTGGTTATCGAGATTTCAGGTATATTTTCAAAATTTAAAGAGCTAAGTTTGTTGTTCATAGCTCTTTTGGTCAGGGTTCACCAGTCTTGCAGAGTCGTTTGCCTTGTCGAGATTGACCTTGCATCACAATATCGTCTAACATGCCTGCACTGCGGATATTTTCATTGGTTCTCTGTCCTGGTCGCTTCCTTAAGGCATATATCTGCAGTTGTTTGTATGATCTTTCATAGGGCTGAGCAAGACGAACGTCAGCGCGAGGATAGCTATTTGGAAGACGTCCGCTCTTGTCCGTCCTACCTCAACCCTAGTTGTACAAGAAACCTAATATCTGCCCTCGGAATCGACGCTAGGCACTCGTCCTTCTTGAACATCAAGAGGTTTGGCACTTTCTTGCTACGTTTAAGTTGCCACGAAAAACGTACTACGGCCCTGTGCTGGGCTTCATCAAATTTTCCTGACGTATTATGCACCTTGAGAATTCCTTGCTTGCGTATCATTAGCGTTGCAACGACTTTGCCGCTCTTGCTCTATTATGCTGCTATTCACGTGGGTGATCTATTATATCCTCCCCGTTGTTTATGTTCAGCTCCCGCATTCCTGATGACGAGTTTGCTGACCATTTGAGAGAACGGCAATCTTACACTTGGTCTATGGGCATGTAAGAGACGTCTTATGTTGTTCTTGCCCTCCTGTTCTCGCATGTCTTGTATAATTTCAGTTTGGGTTAAGATATATTGTATGTTTGCATGGGTCTGTTTGTGCGTCTTTGTTTGTGCATGTGCTCTCATTCTCTCCCGAATGTCAGGGTTGAGATTGGTGTTAAACATTTTAAAAGTGGAGAAACTGAAGAGGCGAAGAAATGCTTTGATCAAGCCATCACGTTTTATCCGAGATGTGTGGAAGCATTTGTAGCCCGGGGAGCGTTGTAAGTACTGCCGTTCTGGTCTTACATTGAAGATTGATTTGTGTGTGTGGTGACTGTGGATGTGATGTGATGTCTCCGTTGTTGTTTTATTGTGCAGGGCTGGATCACTTCGTGCTTCGATCTAGTAGCGTGACACGGGCGTTTGGGCTTGAATTTATTTGCCTGAGAATTGCAGTTCATCCTGACTAGCAGCAAACCGCTAGCCTGAATGACATGGCCTCCTTTCTAGTGTTTTGCGTCGCTTTCCCGTGCAGTAATGTAAGTTTCCAGTTTGGCTCTGCTAGAGCTAGTAAGTGCTTCCCGCATCTTTGGTTTATAACATTTCAGAAAAGCCAACAGCAATCAATTGAAAGACGCTGTTGGGGACTTCCGCGACGCTCTCGCCATTAACCCCAAGCACAGGAACGGGAGGAAGTATTGCGTCGATACGTTGATGTCATTGGCGAAAAGGTGCTGGAATAGCAATGCTCTTCTTGTCTGAAAATTATTTTCACGCCTTATGGCGTTGTATCTGCAAGTTGCACTCGTTTCATTGCCCTGCAGATGGTTGCCTTGTTTCGGTACGTGGCCTGGTTTCGTGCTGGTGCAGATTCCCGGTATTCGTAACTTATCATGGTTCTCTAATGCAGTTTAGTTGTAAAGTATTTAAAAGAAGCTGTACTTTTTGCGTTCGTTTAGCTACGAGCGCAGTTCTAAATGGAAGAGTTCGTTTTCCTGTTATAAAGAAGTTTTGGAGTTGGACAGTTCCTATCATCCGGCTCGGGAACGTATGCTTCTGGCGCAACAATTGATTCGCAAGGAGGTTAGCCCTTGATAAAGTTTGTTTAACTTGCGTCGCCCAGCAGAAAATGCTTTCTCTCATCGTGTTGTTTGCTTTCTGGTTTGAATATCCCAATCTAATAGAAGTAATTTTGATTTGTTGGGGTTATTTCTGCTTTGCGGGTTATTTTCAAGCTGTTCACTGACTTGCCTTTGTTTCCTTCTTTCCACTGCTGCTGCGGATTCTCTTCGATTGCTCGCTGTCTCCTCTGGCCCAATTCTACTGCCTGCGTCGATCCTGGTAACGTTCGTACGATGTTTAATATGTGCGTGATTCGGAAAATGATTTTTGAATAATATTTGCGCGTGTGCAAATTCATAATTAACTTTCTTTGTGTTTCGTTTATGCTTTGTGTCTCTCATAAAATATTTTTATGCGGCTTCTTCAACTCTGCTCATGATTCGAATTATATTCGGGTTCCGGGACGTAACGTGATTTTTCCGTCTGTGGTCACGCCAACTTTTCAATGTATTAAAACGTTGGTCGTACGAAATATGTTTCACGATCTTTCTTCGTCTTTTGTGCCTGTGCCTGTCTGCTCCATGGTTCGGACGCTAACTCCAAGTACGTGCTCTGCTCTACTTTTAATTGCTTTTTCAACTTTTCTTTTAACCTGTATGATTTCGTGCTGGTTGTTTTTTTTTGCGCTAAACTTGAACCGGGTCTTCATGTTTGCCCCGTGGAGGCTGAAGCTGGCCAGTCCAGTGGCATTGCATCTTCCTCTGGTCGGATTGCGGGCCTCACCGGTGCTTCGAAGGAAAAGATTATAAAGCTAAAGCGAATGTTGGAGCAAAAGCTGACAAAAACTGAAAAGGAGCCGAACTTAAAGGAGACTCCACAGAAAAAGTAGGTGATGAGGACATGAAATTTCCTTCTTTCTTCTCAGTGCCTCATTTTTTAGGTCCTAGATGATAGTGCAGTTGAAAATCGTGCGGAGCACCCAAACTTACCCCGCTGGTTCTTAAACGAGGAGTTTGTTTCGCTGTTAGACGCTATTTCTTGTCCGTCGTAATTTAGGAAGAGATTCCTGCATCGCGAGTCTTCGTCGTCATCAGGCAGCTCATCGAGCACGACGGATACTGCCAGTGGAGATGATTGTTGGGTCGAGGCGTCGTCGGGCGACCGGCTAGAAGCTTCGTTCGACGATGCGCATGGTCGGCATCATGGATCAATGTTCGAGCACGAACATCCACGTGACTGCGCAGCAAATGAGAAGTTTGTTGACATTAATTCGGAAAAGCATATCAAGGAATTCGTTAGCTCGTCAAAGAATTCTAAAGTTCAGGAAAACAAACGGGTGGCTGATGCGGAAAGGTTTTTTGCTGCATCTCCCAAAAGGATGGAATCGTATACGCAACAGCTAAACAGCGATGGTCGAGCCTTTGCTTTCCTCGATCGATCTCATTCATCTGATCGTTTTCCTCGTGCTCGAACTAGTGATGATGAGCCACGACGAAGTTCTCTTGATGGGGTTGCCCGTGCTGGTAGTGGCCCTGATCATGACAGGTTATCGTTGCAATCCACTCGGGGCCTCTCGTACGAGCGCAATGCACCCGCTGGCTCGCTTCGTGTCCGAGAAGCCCGTAATGAAAAATAGGGGTATTTTATGTCTTGATGAGCCCTGATATTGAACATGCGGTGATTGTGAGTCACTTCAGCTCACATGTCTGAGTTGTCTTTGTGTCCTGTCCGGGGTGATATCGCATCGGAAGTATTTGCCATGGTTAAGTTGCAGCTGTGTGCATTTCTACCAAGCATGCGTCGATCGCAAGTGAATGGCGTCAAAGCGGTCGCCAGTCTTCTTTCAGACACTATATGCATCGAAATTCCGCGTATCAGGCGTACTTGTGACATACCATGTGCCATCATCAGTGGGTTGAAGGCTGTGTAATACGCCTGTATGTTTGCTAGTGAAGTTGAGTATCGAGCGTGTTCTATTCGCTTGAAGTATTATGAAGTCATTCTAGGCGATGCGGGCGATGCGGGAAACTTTTCTTCGTTTCCTGGGATAGCGGAAACGCTGCAAGGTGAGGAAGCTCGCAGGAGGTTACCAACACCTGGTGTGCTCGCCTCGTTTTCGCTATTGTCGTTCACAACAGCTTGTTCGTAGCTCCGTTTCTTTGATAAAACATCTTTGCAACGCAACAGCAGATCTTTTGACCAGATCTGCCTGTTTCTTTTTCATTCTCGCGTATTTCTCTCCGATGAAGCGGAATTTTGCCGAATAACGTAATATTAAACGTACGTACATAGGATACGATTCGCTGTTTTAGGATTCGGTCCAAATTAGCGGTGGTTGTAATTAATCAGTTGGTTTAAGTAACCGGATTCGACTGTGTGTTATGTGGTGTACTTGAAGGCAATTAAAACCCGAAAATAAGCGGTGCTCTTGCCTCGTCCACGTTCGAATTTCCATTTTCAAAGGAATACTTCACCAGCTGGTTACCCAGAACCTGCTAGTTGTCCGGCTTACCAAGAAAAAAAAACAACATGTTCTCACTGAGAAAGCATTTGAGAAGCAATCTTTAGATATCCAATCTGAAGATCATCATCATCATCAGTCTCTTTATTTAAGGTTGGATTCAAGAATTCAGCTAGAAACGGTTCAGCTATTAAATCCAACTCAAACGAACGTCAATACATGAATCTCAGATATTTTGCAAAACCTTGCCCGATTGCAGACGTGGAATAAAAAATCAAGGTTTGCAGGCCATTGCGCCCTCATAATAAGTGCAAATTATGAAGCATGAAAGAGTTAAAATAATAGCCACAATAGTAGAGGTCCCACCAGTCAGAAGGCAGTCTCGTTTTTGGTTCGGCGCTTGAACGGGACACAGGACCTTCGGGTTCAAGGTGTCTGGTGGCCATCTTGTACGGTGGCGTCTCTTGCTCCGAAACTGTATCTTGATAAAGTATTTTCTGAATCGCAGCGCGTATTGGTATTTTTGACAGGATGCTGAGGAGGTTATCGACTTCAGTACATGAATTTAGTCTATCAACATGTGGTGAACGTTGATGAGTTCCCCTGTTCGAGAGCTCAATCGTGGCTAAGTGAACCAGTTGGGTGAGACTGCGAGTTAAATATTTCAATGTTGTTGCCTACGCAGGAAGTTTTTTTTTTTACCCTTAATGATCGGAGCGCGCTTATAAAATTTTAGAAGGACTAGCAACATCTCACAAGTGAAGGAAAACTTGCAGTCGTCCTAAGGATGAAGTACAAGGCTTGTAGTCATCTCGTATTTATAAGTACTATTTTAGTGTAGGTGAAACATATGTAGCATGACTTAATGTGCTCAGAGTTAAGGGTTACCATATTGCAATATGAAGCGCAGGCTAAAGTTTAGAATTTTATTATTCTTCGTGTGGTCTGATGTAATTTATTTCAAGAATTGTCCCAATCAAACCTTCTATATTAAACAATGAAATTAGGCATTCAACTCCCCCCTTCTTGGAAGTTGTTATTCAAGTCAGTAATTCTGCAGCATATTGTTGTAAGTGCGCATGCCTCTTAAACTAATAACCAGAAAGCAAAGGTTGTGTCAATTTCAAAAAGATTTTTGATTTGAGGTTTATAGGTTTGAAACCGTGGTGCTTAGAAAACCCTCTTGCGAACATGCTTGCTCGGATCTATCAACGTAGATTTCTTTTTTTTTTTTTTTTTTTTTTTTTTTTTTTGCAATTAACTTCAGCGGGCTTTGTGAGCAAAAAAAGCAACTGCACCCTCTTGCAAACAACACAAACACCCCAACATTTCAAAATCGCGCCGCGATCATTTACTCTTGCACCATTATGAGCTGCTAACTGGCAGGTAATGTGACTGAGAATCAGAAATAACCATGAAGGCTTATTCTTCCGTCAGGTTTATTTGGAACAAGTTTGGTTAAACGGTTAGACATTTTATATACTTTAGTCTGGAAATCGCCACCTTCATGTTTTTTTTTTCTTTGTAAGTTTCGTGCCGCATTTTGCTTTTTGTTCCCACTAATTGTGACCTAATGTTGATAAGGCTACAATAAATGCAGTAAGGAAATGCCATCCTTTATAGCCTTCGTCGCAAAATATATGTCCAAAGACTGCGATAAGCGAAGATACCTTCTCATCTACATTTCCAATATATAGAGAAGATTTTTGCTAGCGAAGTCAACAAGCGCAGAATATAAATGCTGAACTTATCGTACCAGAATTAACGATAAGTTCCTCTAAATCATCTTATTCTCTTCTGATCCCATCCAAAACAAAGAGGAAATTGCTCTGAACTCGAAATTAAGTCTTTAGCGTATTTAAGATTTAAATTCTAGTTCAGAGCCTTACGACATGACACCTTACTTTGACCCAACATGGTGCCTTTAAGACATTTGTCATCAAAAATCTATAACGAGGCTGCCTGGCATTGTTTCGATCGCACGCTGATTGGTGGGACCTCTACAATTGTGGGGGAAAAAATGGCGCAGCCCGGTCACGTGGAATCCGACGGCTGATGGGAAGCAGAGGGTCTTATTTCTACTAAAATGAATGATGAAGCTCAGACTTTCCTGTCTATCTCCCCGTAACTTTGCAAGCTCCTTCTCCCTTCCCTAACATGCTTGCTACCTCAAAGCGGATGCGCCGTACTTGCTCACGCTGCAATTCCACTCATCCTAGTTCATCCAAGTTATATTGGAGAGTATTGAGTAATCGAGAAACCTTCTTACGGACCAGCAAGCTTAAATTCACTTCAATCGATTTATAGATGGAATTGTTCAGCTGCGATGACATAAAAGTTTGCCTGCTGTATTGTATGTAGATTTTGAGTTGGTGGCTATTTTCTGTCTAACCCTTAAAATTTGAATTTGTTTGGGTTTACGTCAGTAAGACGAATTAGAGATCTCATTCATGGTGCGTTCTAGTTTGACTTTAAAATGAGTACGAATTGCAGAGCAAAATAGATTTTACTTCTCTTCGAAGTGATAGTGAAAGGGATGGTTTTAAGGATTTGCGACCGTCAAAGGTTGTCGTTCATTAATAAACGATTCGATGTTGAAAAGCCGCTACTGCTATCCCACTAGTTCGTACATTGCTTCAGCCATTTGTTGCGGTCATTTCCTCATCCAACGTCTTACCGTACCTCTCACTCGGTATACCCGAACTACCAGCATACCTACCTACATACAAACATTAAGGCACGTCTTGCTTTAACCATGTCCTGTCTTGTCAAAACCATGTCCACGTACTCCGTCGACGAAAGACAAGGCTTTGGAGATCTGCGCTCATGTTTGATTGTGTGAGAACTTGGTCAATGATCTGAGCAAAGTTTGTAAAACCTTGCTTATCTCGAAACAAAACGCAAATGTTTTGAGAACCGAGTCAATGACAAGCTGATTGCCTGGGCAATACGAAAATGAATCATGCATGGCTGTATGTGGATGATGATTCTTCTAATATCATGAGCATGAGAAATTTTTTATTGAATCAAGTATGATAAAATCATCAGGCAAGCTATTCTCTTACGGGAATTCCCAGCGAGGATCCCATTAACTTATACGGTGCGAAAATTATGTAGGTTAATTCTTTGCAGAAATTCTAGACGTTTGGAGATTTTATCCGTAACTTACGTAGCAGGATTAGTTCTCGCGTATAGTTGATCAACAACATTAACTCGTTGTATGCCGAGGAATCTAATCAACTTTGTCGTCTCCATGTCTTGTAAGTGGTTTTATGTAAAAAACTATACTTGTTATTATCGTTGATGTGGTCGCAAGAATTGGCTTGACGCTGAGGTTTAAGTATCATTCCTCGTATGCTGCTGCATGATCTATGTTGAAATACCTAGAACACGTGATAAACTTGTAAATACACTGATCACCACGCGGTTGCGAGCATGAAGAGCGCAAACCGCGGTACTTGCATATCTTTAAACATTATTGAAAGTGTCAAAGCTCACAATTTAAGTATTACCGGAATGAGGCATGCTCATTTTAAATGCGAAAACTTCAAAGCAACCGCGTATAACATATCACAGAAAAACTTATAAAAACATCAACAGCAGCGTATTTGTTTTAAATCTTGTACATGTCGGCTGATCATGACGTAATCGCTATGGTGTGCGTTTGGCTGAGAGCGTGCTTTGTTGCGCGCGTTAGTTGGAGCTTCGCTCTGAAGTAGAAAGTTTTTTGGCATCAATCACTATGACCATCATAATCATCATCATCATAATCATCATCATCATCATCATCACCGACTTCGCCTTTATGGCATTATTGCCATCTAGTGAGCTTCCGGGCAGACGATAGCAACCTCCAGGACTGCAGATGCCTTCAATACACAGGCAAAACACTTAATGCTCAGAAGTACCTCATGTTTACCATGCTTTGACCTCACATTCATATACGTTCTAATTTTCGACAAGATTTGCAAATCTGCGCCTGAGCGCAAATCGCCTTAGATCGTCAATACAGTTCAGGTGATTAGTGAAAGCAGCGGAAGCTGACGATATCGTGATTCTTTTTGTTGAATGCCACAAAAAAAAATCTGCCAGTAGCATGCAACGGAGCCACTAAGTCAAAATACTTTTTTAGTTGCAAGGAAGGCAAGGCCTGTGTCAAAATGCCAAACAAAATAATACAAGCTTTTTGGGTACTTTTAATACCAAATCTCAGAAAACGTGCATATAAACATTTATACATACAAGGAGCATTTTTAAAGTCTTAATTAGCTTGACATAAGTATTTTCGAAACAGAATTAACTAACAAGAAGTTCTCTCCACCTGTTCTCAAACAAAAAAACAACAGACTCGGCATCATTCCTGCTTCTGCGATAAAAAAAGATTTCTTTGTACGTACAAAATCAAAACGAAGTGAAGTTGCTTTCATTAGTAAGTATCGAAACGCCGGAAGCGAAGAATTCGTACTTGCTCTTGTCCGGATTGCAATGGTTTGCATGCAAGCAGCATCTAAAAGGAACGAAACTTAAGTTGACGAAGTTCCAGTCTGACTACACGTAAACTAACACAAAACAAATGAAGTTTGTCTTCAAAAAGATCCTGCACAAATTCCGTCTTGCTGAACTTGCGAATGGCCATACGCGCGTCAAAATATGAGACCTCACAATGAGAGATTTCAAGGGGCTATGGATTTGCCCCAATTCGGTGAAGTAACTTAAAGTGCCACTCATCATCCCAATGCAAATACTTCTTACTTGCTAACGTCGTCCTTGAAGTGGATTTCGCAGTAGATATTCGGACCACCGAGCAGGAAGCAGCCGAAAACAAAATCTGTTCGCATCTTCTCCTCGTAACTTGCAGATCCAACGCACTTTCTCATTCCAATCACAAGCTTGAACGCGTTCCACCGAAGAGCTACACGAGAAATTGGTACAGAGTCTGCTGATCTAGAACCATGCAAATTACGTGACACTAACTTGTTATGAACTTTGATTTTGACTAGCGAATATAATCCTCATTACACCAAAAACAATAAGCTCTATGTTAAGACGTTGGCACACTAATAATTAATGAATCACTCGGCAGAAGTGCGGAAAGAATATGCATTTTATGATAACACAAAATTATGGAAACATCTTTATCTGCATCTATGCGAATGCGATGCGACACTTCAAGACACTCGTCTGATCGCACGCAAGTTGCGAGTTTACGACCAACACGAAACGGTCAGTGAACTCTCAGCCTGTCGAGCAGTGGTCATCTTGCGCAGCAAGCGCATGCTGAATTCAATGCGTATAGTTGGGCGCGAGTCCAGGTCTAAAGTTCTTTCAAAAGCCTTCTCAAACTTGTAGACAATGAAAATCGAATTGAATTCCCTTGATTGATTGATTGAGGCTGTTGCTCACCTGTCCAGTTTCACTACTGTCGTCATCACCTTCGCAACTTAGTGTATTTCTATCAAGTTATCAGCGCTTCAAACACCGGAAAACTATTCGTGTGAGAACAGGGTCAAGAGGCGGATTAGATTAGATCTCATTACGCTATTGCCTCTTGATAATTCTGATTCTGAAATCGTCTGATGCAGGAAAGAAGAACTCCTCTTCATACGCATAAATTAGGATAGGGCTTCGTTATGGTGAAACAAAAAAATTTCTCCATTACAGGGTCGTTGAAACAGAAAGGCGGAAACGGGGTGAAGCTGAAATCAGGTTAATTAATTTCGACATTTTGATTAAGGCTGTGAAGAACCGAAGGTATCGATTACTGCTGATATGCGCCTCTAATCGGTTGCCCACTCAACTGAATAATGAATGATTACGGCCGAAACTCCTTCACGGAGGATTCAAAGATCGTAAAATTAAACTCGGACAACAACAACAACAACCATATTTGTTTCTCTCCAGAAACGTACAGTACAGGAGAAACACCCAGCGTTCCGAAGGTCTAAATATAATAATTAAGCTAGTGTCCTTGGGTGTTAAAATGAAAAGCAATACTTTCCAAACTTAACGTTTCTCGGACAAGGGCGCATCCTGCTTAGCCGTAGGAAATCGGATCGAGGATGTCACCTTGGTATAAGCACCAAAGTTTCAGTATAAGATACGCTTTTGATGATAAATACTTAAATACCGATAGAAAGGAAAGAAAGAAAAATCAAACAACAGCAATGAAACCAACCAAAGAAACAAGTACCTCCGAGTATACTACTTTGAATCCTACTAAGAATCAAACACCTAATCATTAATGTCATCAATGCGACATCATGAAGTCCTGGCTAACGTTATCTAGTGCGAAGTATTGCTTAGTATACTCACTATACTCAATGGAAGACCTCTACCGTGCCCAGTGCAACATGCCAATCGCTAGCGTCTTTTGCGGAAAAAGCGAACGTCTTTTAGTCAAGAATAACTATAGCATAATGCGAACCCGCACCCTGTAGTAAGCAGCTTCATAAAATACAAACATATCGGCAAATTGCGTGCAAGTCAAAATAATGCAAGATAATGAAAAAGTAAAGAACATAGAAGAACCGAGATAATAAATTTAATCTTTAACTCGACAATCCCTTAACAAACCTTCAAATAGATGGAATAGTCGTAAAGGTCATCTAATACGCAACCGTATCGCCAAATAATGCGCAAGTAAGTCTATAAATAATAAATAATTAAAAAATAATAATACTAATTTGATCAAAACGCACACTAAGTATATTTAGCCAAGAATAGAGTTTTCATTTCTTTTTGGAAGGTGGCTTTGGAAGTAGTGAACTCAATATTAATCTCGGTTACATAGAGATGCACCTTGCAACTTAATACTTTTAGTTCCATATTTTTCTGTTCGTCTTGATGGTATAAGTTTTTGACAATTCTTCATACGATTTTTCTGAGAAAGCACGCCATATTTGTAAAATTGACGGAGAGACTTTGGAATATTTTTATTGTGCCAGTCATGCATCAAGAGGCAAGGTTTACGCTGAATGACATCTTCGAGTTTTAGTATTTTTAATCGTGAAAAGGGTACAGACGTTGCTCTTGAAAATCAGACAACGATATTCTTATCGCGTGTTGCTGAAGTTTCCAGATTCGCTTTAGATCTTGTTTGTCAGATAGACCCCAGGCGAGGCACCCGTAGGTCATGTGGGTGTGAAATAAACTGTAGCAGAGTGCTTTTAAAGTTGGAGCATCAACATAGTGCCGCATTTTAGCTCAAAGCCCGTGAGCACATGAAAGTTTTTT
Source organism: Craspedacusta sowerbii (assembly GCA_003687565.2). NCBI lineage: Eukaryota > Metazoa > Cnidaria > Hydrozoa > Limnomedusae > Olindiidae > Craspedacusta > Craspedacusta sowerbii. Next base: position 3,945 of record QQSS02237601.1, on the reverse strand, counting down.
TGAGAGTTAAGCAAGATGGGTTCTCCGAGATAGATGTGGGTCCAATAAAACACCCGAATACTTAGCTTTATTGGACAGAAATACTCGTTAATTATTAATTTTGATAGAGAGCTCATGATCGATCTTCTGGTTTTTTTTTGGGCGAAAGAGAACCGCTTCTGTCTTACCCGCGTTAAGAGAAAGACGATTGGTACATATCCAATCAAACATTTGTGGGATTTCCCGCGATCAAAGTACTTTCATTTTTTTCAGTAACCTATTATTGAGTGGGACGACTGTCATCCCCAAAGTGCTGTACAAGGCCTGCCGAGAGGCAATTTCTTAAATCATTAATATAAACATAAAAAAAGTGGAGGGCACAAGGTGGGTCCTTCAGGCACTCCAAAATCTAATGCATATGTTCCGGAGTTCTCGTTTTCAATTGCTACCAACTACCTCCTTCCGCATAAATACGACCTAAACCAGTTATGGTGACACCGCTAACGCCGTATATTTCAAGTTTACTTAATATAATATCTAGATTGACGGTATCAAAGACCTTGGTTAAGTCAAGAAATAACCCAAAACAAATTCACCACGTGCTAGTGTCCTGTAAATTGCTGACTTAAGCACAAGTGCATGATCAGGCGAGTGGTTCTTCCGAAAACCGAATTGGAGTTCATAAATTAGTTCGAATCGTTCAATCCAAAAACTCACATAGGCGGCTATACATGGTCATCTTTATAATAGAGAAATAGGTCTGTAGTTACTGCGCTTTTCTGGAGGGCCAGATTTATTGACTGGTGCAACTTTCGCTAATTTTAAGTGTCCAGGGAATGTGCCTTGTTTGAAAGATTCGTTTATTATAAATGAAATCGGTACAGAGAGCAGGGACGAACCTATTTTAAGTAGACGACAGGGAAAAATGAAGGGACCAGAAGATTTGGTAATATTTAGTGAGTTTATGATATTCATCACCTCGTTAGGTTTGGTAGGTGTTAGAAATAGGCTATGGTTAGCAGGAGGCGGCATGTATTTCCTGAAATTAGATGTCGAAGCTGGTGTTTGTGAGGAAAAGAAGTCGTTGAAAGCAGTTGCTATTTTTTCGGTTCACTAACCAGGGGTTCATTGCAGTGACGAATTGTTTTGGTCATGAACTTGCGCTTTTTAGAAAGGCTAATTACTGACCTTATGCCATCCCGAATTCTCTTTACGTATTCTGATTTTGGAGGAAGAAATTTTTATGATAGAGAGTCTTGCTCTTTCTTATCATACAAACAATGGAGTTTTGATGTTTCCTGTAGTTCGCATACGTTTTAATTTTCTTTTGCTGGTTAGTTTCTTTCATGTATTGTTTTAAATAATTATCTCTCGCTTGCATAGCCTGCAGTATTTCTGTTGTAATCCAAAACTTCTTTTGTAGAGTTACTTCCTTCGCTGACAAAATTTTGAATGGTGCCATTACACTTAAAATTCCGTAATTTTATTTATCAGACAATTTATTTTAAGTGCTGGTGTTTGTTTCGTTGCCGAATATGGATTCCCAGTTCAGAGACGATAATTCTTCTATAAACTCTTTTTCGTTGAAGTTCTTGTACGAGCGGCTGTATAGTACTTGACTTTTTACCTTGGTCTTCTTCGTACTATAGTTAGTAAAAATAGCAAATTGGGGAAAATGATCCGATAAGGCGCATGTTAAATTCCCACTTATTGACTCGTACTTTACGTCGTTATTAAATATGTTGTCTATGAGAGTTCGAGATCGCATTGTGACTGGGCTAGGATGCAAAATTAAAGGACGGAAGTTATGCGACGATAATACATCATAGAAATCAGAGGTTTCCATTGAGTTATATTTAAAAAGGTTTATATTGAAGTCGATCATTATAGACACCAGTTTATCCTCCTTTTTAATCGCCTCAAGAATCTCAAGTAGGCATTCTTCAACGAAGTTGGATGTGGGGAAGTTGGGATGCTTGTAAACTGAGCGGCATATTAAGTTTTTCCTTCCAGTTTGTTTTATTTCTACAAATGTTTTTTCAAAGGCGTGTTGGACTTGAAAGCAAAGGTCTTGCGTAACTTTTACTCCATCCGCAAGGGAATTGTGTACGTATACGCCAGTCCCACCCACGTTGCTGAGAGTCGTTGAATGGAAAAATTGATATTCTTCTATATCAATAGAGACGCTGGGCTCTGTTTCTGCGGTTATGCGGGTCTCCGAGATTCCAATTATCTTGAACCGATTATTAAAAGCTTTAAAAGGGTTACTAATTCGTCATAACGTTTAGGACAACACCGAAAACTGCATGCCACTATCGCAAAGTTAGACTAAGCAAAAATTACCAACGTTTGTCTATCATGGGCAACACCAAATCACACACGCACACGCAAAGGCCGATTACACAGACTTGTAGCTCGGACCTGCAATTACGTTAGCGCCAGCATCGACGTATTTTCCTGTGTGTGTTGATCGAGAAGAAGCGAGGGAACGCGTCCGAGAGGTCGCAAGGAGAAACCTTGGACGGGACTATTACACATGTCAAAGCAAGTTGAACAGTCTGTAATTAGAAACTTCCCTTCGATGAAGATTAATGGCTTCCGTTCATTTACATAAAGCCGCAGAACTGATCAGCGCAAATTTCTGTGTTCAGAAATGCCTCGCGAAAATCACCCACAGGACTATTTATTTTAAAGTGCTGGCAGAAGAGTGCATAGATAAGTATTTTCCAACCTTGCAGCGTGACTTTCTTTTAACACTTCAACGAAAACAACCTTCAACTTCAACCTTTAACGAAATACAGAAAGCTCTTATTACGTGAGCTCCGCCGCAATTTGCAGACGCAAGATGTGAATCGCGCCACACAAGCAAAATCAGCCAATAGGAGTCTTGAGGCAGGGCAGAAAAGATGCCCGTCTTAATTGGACATAAACCCGGTCGGCGCAGGCGCATTGCTTTCAAGCCTATTTATTTTTAAAGGAAATATTACCTTGCGCGAGAGTACCGCATTTCCCAATATTTCCCACCGTGCCATTTATGCAGTACAGGCCTTTGTCGCATGTTCCGAAAGCGGCGTCAGGTCCGTTACACAGCTGGCCGTGCTGCTGTGGGCAGCGCCAGCAGCAGCCGCAGTGATCCATCACCGGAGATGCTGAAAGCAAGGAGAGAGGGCGATGTAAGGTAAGAACAGTGCCATCAGGCAACATCTCATACACGGTCCAGATTTAATAAGATATTCAACTGCAAGACGAAGCGGATATTAGTGGCAAATTGATTAACTCAACTCTATCGAAAGCGGTGAGCCACAGAAAAGCTCTTCAGCGCAAGTGAATAGAAGAGACAACCCAAACTCACAAGATCCACATTTGAGTTCGTTTGGCAAGGGACAGTCCTTCTTCTTACACGGATGCGCACAGGTTGAAGCAGATGCGTGCCTGCCAAAGTAGGCAACCAGCAACAAGCACACACAACACGTCCGGATTCCTCTCGTGCTGAACAGACTGATTGAAAATGTGTGCAATGATGGAAGCATGTTCTCCAGAACTCCAAGTCTATCGCCTCCTTCTGAACGAGTAACGTATGAAGTGGGGCGGCGTCCCAGCAGAGAGGACAGTCTAGCGTTAATCGTGGCCACCATTAATCGTGGCCGTCATTAATCGTGGCCGTTAAGCTGTTGATTACCGTTGGTTTGAAATTCGGGAGAGTGGAGATAATGAGGAGCACACATTGGAACAGCAACCGATGTGTAGGGTGTTTCGAGACATGCGTGTACCGCGTAGTGCGCACTGATGCGCATGCGCTGTGGCTGACCGTACACGGAGGGTGTTCCACTGCGATGTTCAGGTGGGGGTCCCTTTCTTTACTTTCAACCCTGCAGAACTACTACTAGTGAACTTCCCGAGTTTACTTTGCTCTCGGAAAATCTTCTTACTGATGTCAATTTCACTCGTGAGACCATACTTAATATT
>QQSS02237490.1:0-21418 GCA_003687565.2 Craspedacusta sowerbii | reverse complement strand
CACACCACAGCACTAAGTACCTCAACAAATTACTTGCAATTAAAACGAAACCGTCTACCTGGTAAGATTTGCGGCACAGGAGGACCGCCGTACCCAGCTTGGTTAGCATAGCCGGGCTGGGGATAGCCTGGCTGGTTAGCATAACCAGGCTGCTGCACAACTACACCTGGATTTCCATGCGGTCTAGACATGCCACAGACTTGACTATTTGGCAGAGGATACTGTTGATGGGGTACGTGATTCAATGCTCTTGGTCTGTCAAGAAAATCACAAGATCAGATTAAGTGAGTGAGGCAAAGAATAAGACAATTGAATAAATTAATAAAACTCAGAGATGACACTTAAACTCAAGGCTGCACACGAAACAATACCTGCCTGCAAGGCACATTCACATTTCCAACAATCTACATCAACAATGAAGAATCTACAATAGTACCGCATAAGTTTTTAAGGTACTTAGTTGCTGTACCAAGTCAACCATGCCATACTAATACATTGATAACTTCCTAAAAGCAAAACTAGCGTGCATGAATATAAAATCAATAATTTTAAGATAAATGTAATTAAATGTAAGGTCTGAGAAAAAATGTCGTACACACCAATTAATAGGATATATTCCATACACTAAATCTAGCTTGCTAACATGGCAATTACAGCAGACCTGTTTTAGAAGAAAGCTAGGTCATAGTCCAACATCATAATGCTAAGGCTTCTTAGTGTTGTCTACAGCACGTTTTATTGTAAATTATGCGGCAAGATATTCTTATGTGCAATTGATTCTAAATATCTAGTGATTTTCCATATTTCACTTTTCTGCAAACATGATTAGTTCATGTTGCAAGTCGCTCAGGACTTAAAAATGAGAAGACAATGAATTTCAAATAATGGGGAGACGAATGGAGAAAAGCTAACCTAAACTGCACAATCAAGTAAGGGACTATAGATTATGAACGGTCAGGCTGGCACAGACTTACAGTGATTCAATAGGTTATAAAGATGTGTGAACCTCTTTCAAATACTGAGCATAAAAAGCTCGGGTCGAAATGAAATGTCTTCATAACAGGACACAACAAAGCACCATTTCATGTGGCTCTAACAAATGCCCTAGCATCGCCTAAGGCCTGGCATAGCAACTGCCTGGCCTTAATGTTTGCGCTAATCAATAAGTCAAGAACAAGGGCAAGGTCTGCCAGAGAATTCTGTGAGTGCGACCACAGCCCAAACAGAGCAAGTTGTTGACAGGTCTAGTACTCAAGACGGTGCAAAATACTGAAAAGAAAATTACCTGGAAAAAATTGTGAATGCTCATTGCAGCGCATATGCCAAGTCAGATCTAAGAAAAATTTGATTATGTCCAAATTTTCCCTGTCCTTTGCCATCATCTTCAAATAGCACCAAAAATAAGGTCATTTTAACTCACCTCCATGAAACTTTAAAGACATCCACAACAGACTGCTAGGATCTTGTAATCTCTCGTAACTGAATTTAATTCTAATTAAAAAAAAATTTATACCAATTTGGCATCCATTCATGCTCTAATTCTCCAATTAATCAATTAAAAATAATTCTTGATTTTACTGTTTTTGATTCTTGGTTGTAACTGTTCTGAACAATATCCTGAACTGAAGTCCGGTAAACGGTTGTAAAATGATGAAGTTGAGAAACCGTTGTTTCACTTTTAACTTACTCACAAACATAATGGAATTAGTAAATTCAATGTAAACTAGGCTCGTTTTAGCACATGGCAAATACCTTGTTACTTGACCCTTTAAATATTAGCTCAAAATGATTACTACAGCGACATAACATGTTCATACACTGTGAGTACTTTAAACCAACAGTACCTCGATATTGACATTGGTATAGGACCAAACAACAAACTTACAGTTGGGGAGTCCAACAGTAGCTAGCTGGCACCATCAGGCCAAAAAAACTTCAATTTCTTATAATAGAAACGGCTGAAAATTTTTAATGCTATCCAGAACTTGCAAGCAGAAAATTTTATGTCTGTTATGTTTCATTCAAATATATACCTCTGAGTTTTATAACTAACTATTTGATTGGAGGACACACAAGCAGGGTACCACTGCAAAACGGTTGCAACTTGGCTGACTTCTGCTAACAAGGACAGCAAACGCATTTAGTCCGAGAAAGGGCTTCATAAGCTTTCATCGTCAGGGCACTTCTAAGTAGGTTTTCATTCATTCTTCACAGTCAACTTGAATCAAAGCCCACAAAAAAAAAGCAGGGCAACGAAGCATATTACAAGAAGCAGCAAGAAGTTATTACAACCCTCAAAGATGCCAACCCTAACAAAGGCTTCAACTTGACTACATGCCTAATAATAGTACTCAATATATTCCCTAACGTAGGCTCACCTCTGCTGAGGGAGGCCAATCCCCTCTTACGGTTTGATCATGAGTGATCACAATCATAAGGTTCCAATTAAAAAGCATCGTGTAACTTGATTAAATTACTCGAAATTACACTTTTATGTGGCTACACTGATAGACCCGCAAAACGTTCTGCACAACAGCATTACATGAAGGCACAGAAACAAATTACCTGAGAAAGTAGAATACTGCTAATGCTTCTTAAGAAAAAAGCTAAAACTGTTTTGCCTGTGTGAATGCTTCTTCGAAAAATACTATAACTCGATCTAAGCACATTGCGTAATGGAAATCTTACATAAGCACAAAAAGTTACCCAATAAAGGAAGTGTAGCATATCCTCGTCACCTTTTTAAAAAATATGAAGAACCACGATAACTTTTTTGGCCAAGCTGACTGGAATCTGCTATGTTAACCCTTCATGATAAACAAAATACATAATAAATCGAGTAGACAAACCTTCTAAAACGGCAGTCACTTCGGTCGCTATAGTAATAGTTGCTGAATTGTGCCAGAAGAGGCGAGTCAAAGGCCTGCTCAGCCATGATTCTTAACCATACTCCTCCTTTAATTACTTGACTTATGTAAATATCGGCATTAACTCTAAGCGTAAACAAAATTAGACAAGGACAGCTTCAAATTTTAAGTACCACGAACTATACCTGTTACGAAGCAATTGGCTTCACGAATCTGCTTGCAGTGCAGTTTAGCTGGTGGCATTGCACACGACATCACACGACGTAATACCGTTACCATCACGAGGGCCGTTGGGTTTCCCCCAACTTGATTATGCCTTGTTTACACTATCTCTAATGATCGGTAACGTTACGGTGACCGTCGGTGACTGTCGCTCACTCTCTGTGAGTGTTAAACAGGTCCAATACGCATGACATCACGCAGCGCAACAAGGAAACCAGCTTCTAAATTATTTAGACTTTCAAGTTCAATCGCCACGTTCTTGTTGTGACTTAGGATATAGACTGGTGTAGACCATAGTTGGGCATCGTTAATTTGAAAAATAACTTCCATTAGGAGGATACTTAAGCTCCAAAAACGAGCTATTCGAATCGTCTCATATGCAGATAGATTATCGCACTCTCAGCCCCTTATGGTGCAGCAAAAACTGCTTACCGTGTTTGAGGTTAACATACATAAGATCATGACATTTGTATGTAAGCGCCAGCATAACATGCTGCCAACCAGACCAATTAATCAGCAATACAAAATTCGACTGTCGAAGTTTGGCTATGTTGAGAAGCCATTAATTGGAAAGAGCCGGTTAATTATTTCAACTAGAGGTCCTTATTTATGGAACAGGATTAAATATACAGCAGCTAAAGAAAGTTCAAACTTGGAGAAGCTTAAGTCCGAGCTAAAATAAAAAGTTTCTCCTTCTGTGTCATTGTAGCCATACCATTTGGTAGATAAATTAGTCCTTTTCATAAACATAAGTTGCTGACCCTCTTTGGACTTTGATGTCTAAGCTATAAAGAAGCCTACGACGGCCAGCGATGCCAGGAATAACTGTTGATTTGCGATTACCATCAGAAACACCAAGAATGCTGCTGGACAGTGTCCAAAGTGACCAAACCTTCGTGACGAGAAAGCCCCACATAATGTATAAAATCTTTCGCTGCCCTTATAATGACGCTTCATAAAAGACCTGGAAGACCCATGCCAAAAAATTTCAATATGTGCATCTGGACTTGTAGGTATTTAATTTTTGTGTGTTAAGGGCTTACGCTAATGTGCCTGTATTATTAACCTACATCCGTTCAGCAAAAAATGGAGATTATTATTTTATAAATGGAGAGTCCGTTAAGAGCGTTATAAGCGTGTAAGTCCGTTAAGTATTTAGCAACTCCGCGCGTCTGTAAAATTTTTAGTTGAGCGGACTTGGCTTCCACTCAACAGTTAAATTTGTTATAGTAGCCACCGCGATGCGCTATGATTTGGAGACCAACAGTGTCCTTTTTGACCAAATAAGCAGCACTTGAAGATTCTCATGATATAGATCTCGATATAAATAATCCCTAAAAATCTTGCTAAATCTGTTATTTTAAGTCAAGCACAAAGACTCATTTATATAAATCATATGAATCTATTGATTACGTGCACCTGGAATTTCAATTGTACAGTAATAACTAATTGGCAGTTTATTTTGAAAAAAGTTCTTAAATCAATTTGGGTTATGAGGAGGGGGCTGCTTCAGAAGGTGCAGGTGGCTCTTTAGAAACATACGCGTTTAAAATGTAGAGTCGGATAGCTGACATCTTCTGGCCATCAGGATCTCCTTTCCCGTAGAAAATAATCTATCCACTACTGCGTTGGAAGCAGTTTCTGTTGTGTTTGTGTTGTTGCAGTTGCTGCTCTCTTTGTGTTGAACGTGGTGCAGGGTTTCACCAGGGCTGGCTCACCCGAAAGGGGTAGCATCTTTGACTTCCATCTTGGAGCCCTCATCTAGCCATGTCACTAACCGGTTCTGCTACTTGGCTTTCAGGGTCCTGGGTGTCATTTCACACTTCAATGTTCAATCAGGCAAGGAAAATTCTGTAGAAATCTCGAATATGAATTAAAACAACCTTCAACAGAGACAGAGGTATTTTATTAATATTTTTTTTATTGATATTTTATCCAAATTTCGAACACAGGACTTTGTGATTATTTTAAAATTAAATAATGAATACAAACAAGCAATACCTGGGATAAACTCTCCTCATATGAGACTTGAGATTGGCCATGTTGGTGGTCTGTGCCTGGAGAGTCTTGGATTTTAACTGGGAGAATAGAAGTTTGTATGGGACCGATCCTTTTGTGAATTTAATCTCCAGAAACTCAGGAAAAGCCTCTAGGTTGGGCCAAGGATGGCCACCACCACTCAGGTCAGGTTGAACACTATAGCCAGAAGCAAACTCAACACTAGGAGTAGCAGTTAGCGTCACCAGGACCAGAATCAGCAGCAGCAGTAGGGGGCAAACAGGGATATTATGATCTGGCATGTTGCGGAATCCGGATATGGCTCCTGACCCGAAAAGAATCGGTTTCTACTGGAGTGAACACTATTTAGTAGCACAAAATTCGGACTAAAGGCCAGCTCAATTCAAGTTGAGTATGCACACTGAAGCACCACCGGCCGGCTGGGTGAGAGAATGGTTGCTAGAAATTGGAAAGCACTACCAGTGATAGTCCCGAATTCAACAACAACAACAACAACAACAACAACAACAACATTTATTTTCAGAAATGCAGTTTACATAGACAAACTCTAAGCGGAAAATTTATAAAATATTAGCATTTGCTGAGAATGGAGGCATCCTCGTTAGCCTCATGGCTAATCGGATTGAGAACGCCACCAAAAATCTGGGCTCGCTTCTGTATTTTTCTTATGCGTACAATGCTAACACACACCCACTTAGAGTACAGCACCGGAGGGTTTCATCAATCTTTGCAGCTGCGCATAATACCTCAACTTCGTCATAAGTGAGAATCTGTCCGCCTTTTCGACGTGCTTATCATGCTTTCAAACATAAGAGAGACAACCAAATCAAACGCAGGCTATTAGAGGGAAAACATGAGTCACAACACCACACCAAGCCAAGACTCAACGTCTAAAATGAAGTAAAGTCAACTCAAATCAGAGCCAATACGAATCGACTGTCGTGCGCTTTAATTTCCTTTCTAAACATTGAGTTTGAATTATAGATTTTTTATGTCGATATCCTGTAAGAAGTTGTAAAGTACAGCGCCTTTTAAATTTTATATTACTACTGCCATCGACTTCCGTCCTTCTTACAGGCACTGAGAGTTTAGCCAATTCACTTGTTCTCGTGCTCACTTTGGAAGAGTGATAGTTGAAGAATTTGTCTATGGACGTCGGAAGCCTCCTCCAATGCCAGTCATGCATAAAAAAAAGACATACTTAACGTAATTTCATCGTCTAGTTTCATAATCTCTGATTTAGAGAATAAGTTAGATGTAGGATCACTGTAACAGGAAAATGTAATTATTCTTATGGCTTGCTGTTGTAGCATCGAGAGTCTTACTTAGAGTGTTGTTGCAAGCTAGGCCCCAAGTAAGACAGCCGTATGTAAGATGGGTGTGAAATAAACTGTAACACAAGGATTTTATAGTTGTTGCATCGACATAGTAACGAGTTATAGAAAGCAGTTCCAATTGCCCTTGTTAGTTTTTTTAGAGAGTTCGGAAACATGAAAGCTCCAAGAGAGTCTTGAATCGAGTACAATACTGAGGTATTTTACTTTGTTAGATAAATATATTTTCTTGCCTTTGATCTTTAGAGTAAGTCTACCATCACAGCCTTTTCTTCTGGGACGATATAAAAGAATTTCCGTCTTAGCAGCATTTAAATACAATCTGTTGGCGCAGAGCCAATCAATGATTTTTTAGATTTCATGCGTCATTAGTGTTCTCAGATTTTTAGGAGGTAAGCTTCTAAATGAAATAGAATTCACTATAAATTTTTACGCAGAAACTGGGAAGGAATATAAAACCTTTCCTTACAGCGCTTCCCATCTAATGTCCCATTTTATCGCAAAATAAAGTTCCCCCTTAAATGTATGAATAGGCTCAATGGAATTTTTAACTTTAATTAAAAAAAAAAAACACGATGTCTTATCTTGCAACCGTGAAGCGTAGATGGCTAGCATCCAATCAGAGATCAGATCCTAATCCGCTCTGTTCCGTTCTAGGGGAGGGGGTTAACACAACACAGCAGCAACAGCCAAGGAAGGGAGGGGCGCTGGACATAAGTAAAAATTTTAAATGCAAAGACTTGTTACTCAATTTTCTAAAAGCGTTAAAATGTTAGTAGTTTAATTCTTACAAGTTAATTGTTAAGTCCGCTAAATCTGAAAAAGCTTAAGGACCGTTAATCGTTGATAAAAATGGGTGCCCAACTAAACCTACACCATGAACATAATTGTAGTTTTGGCTTGGCAACAACATGGCGCCGGACCCTGATCGACGACCTACATGCCCTGGAGATCTCCTGGGTTGCAGCAGAAATCGCTGCAGCTGATCGTTCACGCTGGAAAAAACTTGCCGCCCAACGCGCAAGAACGGCGCAGGAGGAACTAACCCTAAGTAAGTAAGATTGGCTGCGTCCGTGAAGTACGCATGCGCACTCGCGTTCTCCGTTGTTGACTATAAAAGAACATGCAGACTGAGATACCAACCAAAACAAGAGAAATTAGGAGCAGGTCCTGCTAATGATAGGCCCGATAATTATAGGTACTGCAAGAAATTCTAGGAATATTTTTTTTACTAACAACAACAACAACAACAACAATAACAAGCAATAACAACAATTTATTCTCTTAATAAGTGCGTAAATAAGAAGGCAACAGTTAAGGTAATTACACCATTCATATTCACACAAAAATAAAGTAGAGATGGTTTAAATATAAATTATCAGCTGGTGTGACGCGACCATATTATGGGCTACACATTTATTTAGGGAAAGCATCCTCTTAGCCAAGGCTAATCAGATTGAGATTGCCACCCTATCATGAGCTCTATTCATAACCATATAGAGTAGGCAATGTTTATTGAATTTCTTACGTTGGTTAAGTCACGAAGTCAATTTGTATGTTAGTTGCAATTCGTCGAAAAACAGAAATTCAAAAGTAAGCCATCACCCCAATTTATCGTACAACACAAAGACTAGTTTACATATAAAGATAGATCGTGTAAACAACATCAGCAACATATATTCAAAAAGTCGCTCTTAAGTTGATAAGTATTATTCAACTTAGAGCCAAACAATCACTTAATGGTAATAAAGCAATACCTACACTCATCCAAGAACGAAACAATGAAATACAAAACCATCAACGCAAAAACGACACCAGTGATGGATAGCACGTTCAATAAAAAAAAAAAGAGAGAGAGAGAGACAGAATAACCAGAGAAATCTCAAGCAAAACAAGAGCGCAGACCAGCTATATACACGAGGACAAAAATAAAGTCGCAGTTTCCTTTTTGAAGGTCGATTTTGAGTTGGATGTTTTGACATTTGATCGCACACGTTATTGTAAGTGACAGCACCAAAGTATTTCACATTTTTACTCCCATACTTCTCAGTACGTCTGTGTGGTAATGTTGTCTTAGGTAGGGTACCGGCTCGAGCGATCGAGTTTGGTGGTGTTAGGTAAAAGAAGTCATCAAGTACTCTAGGTAGTTTGTGATTAGCCCAGTCATGCATGTGCAGGCGCGAATTGAGCTTAATTGCATCTTCTATTTTAGTATTCCATGTTGATAAATAAGCTCAGAGGTCAGATCTTTGTAACCTGTGAAGGATATTAATCTGCTTGCCTGCTTTTGTAATTTCTAATATATATTCTACTCTATAAATATTCTATTCAAAAGGCTCTCGCTCGCGAATATCCAAGTCATGCATCCATAGGTTAAGTGTGTGTGAAAAAGGCTGTAATAAAGTGATTTTATTGTACTTACTCGACGAAGTGTCGAATTTCTTCGCTAGTTCCGTGATCGATGTTCCTAAGTTAGAAATGAGTCCAAAATAAAACCGAGATACTTTACTTCATGAAATTTTTTTAACTTAATTTTTTAAGTGAATCTTATGCAGCATCACTTACTCCGCTGCCGAAGCAGCAGTGCCTCAGTTTTACCTTCATTTAGTGACAACCTATTCGCACATAGCCAATCGCATATTCTAGAAATCTCGCCAGACATTGCCAGTTTCATTTTTTTAATGATGTACTCCTGTATTAAATGGTGGTATCGTCAGCTAAATGCTGCACCATACCAGTGGAGATGCACATATGGAAGTCATTTATATATAGTAAGAACAGTAAAGACTATTTTAGTCCGTGAAGAAGATTATTTTCAATTTATTTATCAGCATGACCTGGAATTGACTTTTCTTGTCAACACTGCAATTTATCTTGTTCCATAAAAAATGTGTTCCATGCCTCAAGATTCAATACAAATTGTTCTAAACCAGTAGAAAGTGCTGCTGTGTAGCTGATTCTGTTTAGCGGCCTTATACATTAGCGACGACTAAGTGAGCGAAACTAAGATTTTTAAGAAGCAAAAGATAGCGGGGAGCAGATTCTGCTTATTTTTATACGCTAAAGTGAGGGTTGTAACAATATTTAACTTGCATAATTTCACTAGTTTAAGGGAGATCAGGACAGTAAATGGGCAGTGCTGCTCATCAGGTGACATAATTCTGACTGTTCTTCTTTCAGTCTATGTAATGTAGATATTTTGTATTAGCGCCTGCCTTAGATACGTTTCCATAGGAAAATGTGGCGATACGATAGCATGATACAGACTTGCTACAACTGTACTTGTTAAAAATTTCTTGTCTTTGATATGATCCCTTTATTTTTTTCTATTTTTCTATTCAGTCGACTTAATTTACTTTAAAAGAAAAGCCATCGTCAAGGATTGTACCAAAAGTTTTGGATGGCAAAGACGTTGGATGGAATTTCTACTAAATTCTAGATTGGGGAATGCGAAAGGGCAATATATCATGCTCCTTTTCTCTTTCCCTATATATCTAGTCTACTTAATACTCAAGGACATGCAAGTTGCTTGAAGCCATTGTTCTAAATATCTTAGTAGTTCAGTCATATTGGCAAACTCATAATATCATGCAAGAAAAACAGATTATTATCGTCTGCAAGCTTAGCAACCTGAAGCTGAGGAAAAATATTTACGATATTCCATAGATCACGCTCTAGCAGTAGTTAGTCCAATGCAGAGGCTTATTTTGCACCGCGCAAAGATGATTTCTGGTTACCTTATTTACCTCTAGATATTTGCTCCAGTCCGTGACATAAATTCTGAACCATGATTGTAATCGTGCTGTCTTTAGTCAATCTCCCATCCTTTTACAATTTAATTATGGAACCACAATTCAAAATTAGAAGTCTGAAGGCAGGCTTTATTATGTTAGACATCACGAGGATTTCTTGAACTGTTAAGATCAAGCAAGCTCCTTGAGTCGCTAGAAGGGTCCACGTACACGCGATGTTCTCCGAACTTACCCGCAGATGTGTCTTTTTGTGAATTCAGCCCACTTCTCAATCACATTTTATTTGTATGCAACTCATGAGTCTAGCATGTAGCTATTTAAATTAAAAGATGTTTATCCTTAAGCTTGTGGAGTCTGCTATCAAAATGGTCTCACTATTTTATATTTAATTGCTGATCACCCAAGTAGTGGATTTGCATAAGGCGCTTATTATGACACAAACTAAGTGCAGTTTTGGTTTAAGAAGGCCCATTTAAGGTATCCTAACTCTCCCGTATAAATAGAGGAAATTCCGAGATAAAGAACAGGCATGATTTGAGTAGTCGCGGGCTATGCATAGCCAAGGGTTGAAAGTATACAGGTTTATTAGACAACTGAACAACAGCAGGGGAACATCAAATTGAAAAGTGCTGAATCTCAAACATGCTTAATTTAGGCAATGAAGCAGTGCATCCAACAACAAACAAAAAATCAAATACGTAGGATAAAATTAAGACCAAAATAAACGTTTAACTGGACAAAAGGAGGGGGAAATAAATCGGGAAAGTACCTATCTCAAACATACCTAATGTAGGCAATGAAGCAGTGAGTGATAAGCGTAGGACAAAAGCAAGATATAAACGGTTTAAAAGCTTGCTAAAACTTTATATATATATTTTGCTTTGGTAGTCAGTTGTCACAACAAAATAACTAAAAGATACATGAAATTTTAAGGCAAAAAAAAAAACAAAAACGGATTCCTTACTACTGAATACTATGATTCTTACATAATTTGCATGAAAATCCGACCAAGGTAATGACAAGCAAGAAAGGATTGATCTTGTCAACAGCCCACCGCGACACAAGCCGTTTCCATAATACGATCCTGCAAATACAGGCCCTAAGACTAGCGAAGGCGGCCATTTCGGTCTGCAAACAAGATGTCCATAATGGTAGTTGAAGCATAATTATGTGAGAAAATATCCCAAATACGTCAAAGAGGGGCCCTAATGGTAAAGGATGGAAAATAACCTATGCTCGGCTAAAAACCTTGACAACACAGTCCCGGTTGCGCGAGGAATACATTCTGAGTGCTTTATGGCCTTGTTGTTCTCATGGAAACTTAGCGGTTTCGTTGATGGCCGAGATAAATGCTCGAACTCTCTGTTGTGTGTTGTTTTTTAAAACATTCCTTATTCCAAACGGAAGCCTTCTTATACGATCCGCTATGCGTGATCTCAGCCTCTCCTGCATTTGGAAAATGTGGCTTATGATTGTATTTGTGGCTGTAGTGGGGAAGCTATGCAATTCATGCGCTTTTCTCATCCTTATCGAAGCGAGCGTGTGCTCTAGATCATGCTGCAATATTGATCTTGCAGTAAATACGACTCTAGTCATGTGCATGGGGAATATAATATCAATCTAAGCTGTACCATAGACTTTAGAAAGTTCTTGTTCTTCCAAGCATTGTAAGACATTTTGACAGTTTCATCTAATTGCTTGTGTTGCGTATAGTTGCTGGATCTGCGCATTCCATCTAGCGTCTCTTTTTCAACCTTTTACAAAGGAGGTTGCATTTCACGTATTGACTTACCTTGGCCACCAAGGCAAGGTATAGAGTACTCTAAATTGGTGGAAAAATAGTGTGCTTAACGTAACTGAAACAAAATTCAAGTGATGGATTCTTATAGTGGCATTTCAACTAAGCCCTTGAAAGTAGTTCACATTTTGGTTTTAGACAACTGTATTCTTATTTTTAGACTGCATCTCTTTGCAAAATTACTGGGCAAAGTGTTGGTTTGAATTGCCTCCATCAACATGAATTAAGATATTTGGAATTACTTGTTTTGTTTTGATCATGTAGATAATAGAAGCACCTACATGGACCTAGTAAGCGTACCCACTCTCTAAAAATGAAGTTCAAAACTGTTCTCCAAACCAACCCGCAGTATATCCTTTTCATACTTATGGTTTTAATGGCTTTTTATGTTTCTTGGTCCTATACATCTGTGGCTAATATATTTACGTATGTATATCTATAATCTGCCACTGAAATTAATTCTGTGCTCAATTGGTCTGAAGCTCTTTCACCAGTGATGCAGAGCTGGTGCAACAGGTCCTTTGGTTGATTTTTGTTTTGCTTATGACACATCGCTGTGTCAGCCATGTGCCGCAAACCCAATCATATATTACGAACATGTTTGATTGCTTGAATTATGTTCATGTTCTCACCTTTATTTGAGTATCCAGACGTTTGCACCAGTAAAGCTCAGTAGTCTGAGCCATCAATAGATGAATATGATGTTGGATTGTAGCTTGAGTGCAAAACAGTTGGCTTTGTCAGACAGTCACAGCTATTGTATTTCTCCAGATCAGTAGGTGATTAGGCAAAGTTGTTGCTGTTCTATAATATGATAATCCAGATCTTCTTCCCTTATTCAACCTGTGCTTTAGTAGAGGCATGCTTCTCTGCCAATATTTATCTTTTCTTCTATGCTTCTTAAAGCCATGTTTTTCTCCAGGTTTCAGAGTGCTATTTCTACTTTCTATGACAAAAAAACGTAATTCTCCAGTCATTTGTTTCTATGGCTAGCACTCATCTTATTGTAGCTAACAATGCATCTTGTTTAGTTACATTACAATAATATCTTGTGTGGTGCTCAGGGGTTAATCATGCAAAGTAAGCCTTCATTGCTATTTTCAATAGACTCATTCCTAGCAATCAACTTGGGCTATTATCTGGTCCTTTAGTATAGGCTTATTGATTAGAGCCTAAGATGTTGGTTGGTTGGTAAAGAGCCAGGAGTTTCCCCGGATGCGCAGTCCATTGATCGTCGCAGACCGCGAATGAGGCCAATCATCCGATGTTGGTGGTTGAGCCTCTCAAGGATCTAAAGAGCTTGTTGCGTTCCCTCAAAAGGAGCCTCGGACGACTGGTCGATGTTCCAACCATCATGAAACTGACATCGCATTGTCCCCTCTTGCCACGAGAATCTCTTCTTCAAGACCTTCCCAGCGAACCATGAAGTCATACTGTGCTGGTTAGGTCTTCTTAGGAGATTCACCAAACAGGGCAGCCACAAAAATTTGTCACATACCCTGCTTCCCCACCGACTGCCGCGTAGAGGCTTTCCTAGTTGGTAGGCAGCCTAAGATGTGAAAGCAGTCTCCTGTTAAGTGTCTCAATTGCATGAAAAAATCCCAGAGTAAAGTGCATGCTCTTGTGCGGCATGTATTCATATGCCTGGTCAAGTCGGCGAATCCTTAACTGTCTTTTATTTGTTACATGTTTGTTTTTTGTTTTTAGGGTTGTAGTTAAAAATATTTCGAATTGCCACAAGATACTGAGTAGATCTGAGGTAGTCATAACTTTTGTTTGTGCAAGAAGAGTTATGCTTTCCGGGACCTGTCAATGGCCTCCTTGCTCTTGATATTCTAGCAGCAATCCCCATTATTGGAATTGTGGCCTTAAGAATTAATATTTGTCGTGGACACCAGGCTAGTGCATCGTCAAACACTGCAACTGACCTAGCAGTTAGTTACTGGTACTTACATTGATAGCCCTGGGGTATGCAGGCCTACCTGATCTACGAAACAAGTTGCTGTAACAAGGGAGTAGGCCCCCAATTACCCAATTTTTAGCCCAAACACTCTAGCCATTTCTCTGCCCTTCAAGCTAATCATAGCTTGTTTTATATATTTAAAATTTATTAGACAGGGTGCTTGTTTTTAGTAAATCAAAGCAGGTTGTTTTCTTAACTTTTCACACATTCTGAGCTTGTTAGCACTGTTGGATGGTTAAACGCAGATGAGGTTTATTCTTCAGGGTAAGCCTTTCTTTGTTTTGTTTGTTAGGTTTTGTTTCATACTTGACACGTTGACAAGCTTCAAAGATATCAAAGTCTGAAGGTTGTGATTTTTCAATTGTGGTCACCCGTTTTTGTTGTTTCAATCTCTGACTTATGCAGTTTTGTATTTATTTATTTGAAAGCATTTATTTGTATGAAATTATCTTCATAGGGATGACCATTGCGTTTTAAAATGGAACCAACTTTCTGGAGACTCTACACTGGTATGTTTTTTGACCTTAAAAGTGAGATAGGATATGTATTAGGTTTGAAGAAAAATCTTTTAACTGTCCTGTTTACATTTTCAGGGATTATATTTTAGGATTAGACAAGGTTCAAATGATTGCATGCTTTATAACTCTTATTTCGGACATACTGTCTCAATCTCAGTTTTGTGTACTTCATTCATGCACTGTAGCATCTCCAGGGGGAAAAATAATAATTTGCATATTTGCTGTTAGTGTGACTTTGATTGCTTCCGATTATATTCAGTTTTTATGTTCAGTTTGTTTGTTACTGTTTGAACACTTTTTGGACGGAAATAAAGAAGATGCATGGTTCTTTCCAGGCAGTGCAGTTAGGTAATGATGTATACGCAACAGATTTGCATTGGCTGCCCAGGAGTATTGGGGCCAAAAAGCAGGCCTCATCTGATGTATTTTTGCTGACTTCGACAGAAGGTGATTGAAACTTTTTTGCAGGTTTAGCTTTACCGTACTACTATTTATTTATGTATTATTTGTTCTTATGCATATGTAAGCGTTTGTGGCCCTGTCCCATCAGCAGGTTTATGTCTTGATTTCTTTAAATATTATGAATACTTTCCATTTCGAGTAAAGCAAATTTGGTTGTTTCATATTCATCTTGTTTGAATTGGCTTGTCCTAAATCAAGCAGCAGAATGTCAGACTTTCTGCATTTTACTTTTTATGGTTCTAGTACAGCTTTGATTCGTGATTTCAATACGTAAATTCTTCCTTTCTGTATGCGAGGCAGATATCTATGTGCTGTCGGACTTTCCAACTGGCTATAAATTCGTACTTACGATGCAACAAGCACCTTATTTTTTGGTATTTTATGTACTTTTTTTTTCATGTGAAGGGTAGGAGAAGGTATTCTTTTTACTGAATTTTTTACCAAAATTAGAAAATCGTCAGAATGGAATATGTAGAATGGTATAAGTAGATTCTCTGATTCAAAGATCCAGTTTATTCTTCATATGTGGTTCCTTTTTCTTGGAATCTTTTGATTGTTGTGTGTTCCTTTTTTGCGTTTGTAGGAAAATACTATTTAGTATCTCGAGCTGGAAGAATTGAGAAGTCAGTGGATGCACACCAAGGTGCTATTTTAGCTGGAAGGTGGAATCACGATGGATCTGCCTTACTTACGGGTTAGGTACCAATTTTTTTTCAGTTATCCTTAATCATTTGCTGGATTGGTATAATTATTTTATTTTTCCTTAAGCTCTTTATCGCTGGCTTCTGACGTGCCATTTTGAATCAAAAGCATTAAATAAGCAGGTGATTCGTCAATGTTTGCTACGATGTCTGCAATGTTTGTTATTTATGTTGTCAAACTGTCTGCCTTTGATGCTCTTGCCGCATGTTTCTGGCCTTGATTCTTAGCCTGACATTACGCGCTCTGGGGAGGCGTTTGATTGTGTTTATCCTTATGCCTCCCAGGAGCGAATTGTTGAAACTCCCTTTAGTGATGCAAGTCTGGGCTATCCTGTAATTTGCCAATATTTGAATATGCCTGATATTTTTGTTATACAGATGATTAACCGATTGTTTGTGTT
This sequence comes from Craspedacusta sowerbii, assembly GCA_003687565.2. NCBI lineage: Eukaryota > Metazoa > Cnidaria > Hydrozoa > Limnomedusae > Olindiidae > Craspedacusta > Craspedacusta sowerbii. The sequence continues at coordinate 5,381 of QQSS02237490.1, read as the reverse complement.
TTCATAGACACTGGTTAGGTAATGGCGCATGTTACTGGAAATGAGAGCATAAAAAGGAGTTAAGGTTTTCTTCATAGCCTCTTAAGATATGTACGCGTGGTTTTGAGAACGGTCCGGCAAGATCCCATTTTTCAGCAAGGCAAAAACCAGTTTTTTAAATGCCAATGTTTTTGCGACCAAGAAGTTGCAAGCTTCTGCATTCACCCTCTGCTATACCCTCAGCGCAACCAGGACGGTTGCATTGCGAGTTGCGTTGTGAAGCATGTGGCTTAATCGCAAGTGCCTGCACTTCTGCGGCCCTGCCAGAATGCCATGCCTGATTACTTTATTGCAGTGTCTCCAAATAACTAAGTCAAGCCCGCCTCCATAGTAGGTTGCGAGCGTCACTTTCCATGATTGCTTGTCGGCCTCGACGCACCCCGACAGACCTGGACAACTAAATCGAGATTCACTCCAAAAGGATTTGCAACGGTGTTGTATTTGTTTTCTTTCTTGCGCTAGGCGTATATGCAGACAATTTCCTTTTTTTTGGGAGCAATTTAGCCTTCAGTAAGCAAAACACTTAATGTATTCACTTTCGGACACAATTACGTGTAATATCATTTGCAACTTTGTGGTTAGTAATTTTGTACAATAGCATTCCGATTGGGATTAGCGTTGAACGGAACTGTGTTGATGTTGAGTGCTAATTTTATGTTTGTGAATTGTTTGCTAGTAAGTAGGAAAGAATAGCCATAGGAATAAACTTACCTATTGTTTCTTATGTATTCAAAATTTAAGAGACCGTTTTTGTAAATCCGGTGTTAGACAACATGGAATTGATGCCGTAACAAGTTAATCTTGAACGCGACAAGTTCAGATAACTAAAACCTCTTGCCTCAAACAGTACGCTCCCGAAAACCACGCTCGAAGGTTTGAGTCTATCACAGAAGCACACTGCTGCACGCAAGGTCATTCGGAATGATTAAGCCTTGCCGAACGCACTTAACGGTGACAGCTAGTCCGGTTCGTCTAAGTTTAGTTTAACAAAAAAGAAAGCGGCGCGATGAACGTGTCAATGATTATCAATTGACATAAGGTTTGGCAATGCTGATTTGCCAGTTTATGAAATCCAGATTGAGTTGCCAACATTCCCTCCTCCTCGAATTTCCCTGTCCTTCGAACCCAAATCGCTGCGGCGCTTTACCTTGACTTCGAGCGCAGGGATCGTCGTGGAGCGGTAAAGCTTGGAGACGCTTGTACTGTCGGGGTCGGCTGTGGAGCAGTGATGGTAAGTGGATCTGGCTCTCGAACTGGCGGTACCTCCGCAGTAGGTAGTGGGGGAGGCGGAACTGCCTGTGCCTCGATCACCGGCCTTAACGGTTTGGGAACCACAATCGGTGTTTCCTCGAATGACGCTGTTGGACAACCATGGACCTGACGCAGAAGTTGATCGATGTGGCGCTGCCATAGCTTCCCGTTCATAGTCTCGATGCGATGCGCCACAGGAGCTGTTCTTTGCAAAGCGGTTTCTGTATTCCAACGGAGGCTGCTGTGATAATCTCTCGCCTGGAGGGCATCTCCCAATTGAAGCTGGCGATTGGCCGCTCCTTTGCTAGCGTGTCGCTCCGGGGACACTCAAACTTTCGCCTCAGGCTGAAGATGCAGAGCGTCTAATGGAAGACGATCTCGTCGACCAAACATCATTTCTGCTGGCGGCAGGCCCGTTGTCGAATGATTCGCATTCCGATATAAGCGAATAGGAATCGCCTGATGTGATAGGTGATGCGAATTAATGGTGTGTCGTCGGTTCCAAGGACGTACTCGAACAATCGGACGAAGCTTTCGGCTTCTCCATTTGATCACGGATGACATGGAGAACTGCGGACACGTTAGATATTGAAGCGCTGAAGGAGCTTTTGAAATTCGTCAGCGAAGGTAAACTGAGGGAACATTGTCGGATGCAATTTGAGATGGCTCGCCGAATCGAGCAATGACGTCCATGAGCTTTTCTTCGCCGTGTTCCGAGCAGTGGCAGACTTCATTTCGAAAACTTTGATCCACTTGGTCCTTGCGTCGACAATGGTCAGCCAATGCAGTCTGTGAGCCGATCCAGCGAAATTGACATGTAAGCGATCCCATGCCCTTTGCGGAAATTCCCAAGGATGAACCGCAGCTGTTGGTGCATCTAGTCTGTAACTTCGGCTAGGCGGACACCTGCTTAGCATCAATTCGATACTCTTGTCTAGATTCGGCAACAACACCAGGGATCTCGTGAGGCTCTTCATTTTTGACTTGCCCGAATACCCGTGATGTGGCTCGTCAAGGACCTCCTTTGTAGCGCCTTCGGAAGCACTGTATACGCTATACTTATATAATATATTACAATGTATAGAGAATATTTGTGGGTTCAGTGTAACGGTAGATAGGGGCACTGTGCTGCTGCTGGTGCCCATATTCGGGAATGCGCTTAAGATGCTTAGTTGTTATCAGGCATGAATTAGTCAACTTCTTCAGCATTTCCTGGCCAACTCCTTTTCGACCTTTGCTAGAATGCGCAATATGTAGAAATTCATAGTGGATTTGAGCAGAGTGACATCAAGTGATGTATTTCTGCTTTAAGCTTGGAGTCCAATATCTTTTATAAGTTGAATATCCGCAAATTTTTTGTTAAGTGCAAATTTTTTAATGGTGTTTTAGCTGGTGAAGATGGGCAGTTGAAGCTGTGGTCTAGAAGTGGCATGCTTCGGTCAACGCTCGTCTCGTTAGGTCTGAATTATACTTGTTTCTAGGTTTTGCATGTTACTTTGGTAATAACAACACTGCACTTTGGGTCTTGCAAATTTCAAAGATAAGGTTGCTACATGCCTGTCCTTTTTGGCCGGTTAGAGACGGTGCGTTTCTTTTTCATGTTGAATATTTGTCTGGGAGACATTCTTGGCGACGTGACTTGTTGGTTGTGCTAGTTTTTATCAGCAGTGAGCTGTTGCAAGCTTTTTTTTGATAATGTAATCGGGCTTATCGATTGTAAAGTCTTATGAATTGGGTTATTTTTGCCATAGCCGTTCCAGTTTACTCAGCTGTTTGGAGTCCCAACTCTGATGCGGTCCTGCACTCAAATGGAAAGTTGCTTTCTATCAAACCTCTTCAGCCTTCACTAAAAGCAGAGCAGGTAGTTCTTCTTGGGCTTCATGGGATTTGGGATGTAGTTGTCACGGGTTTAAATGCGCCTTTTGTGTAATGGCGGCTTTTGAAATAGCCTGATTGTCGGCATGCGAACTCGTCTTGTTTTGATGTGATGCAGTGCGATGCGCTGCGATGGAAACTAATGCGCTCAGGTGGCTTGTGTGCTTGCTCGCACGAGTTCTATGGCAGTTCTTCACGCGCTGCAAGATGTTGACTTGGACATGGATCCTATAAGCCTAATTGTTATTTATATGTAGTGGAAGGCTCATGAAGGGATTATCTTGAAAGTTGACTGGAATGCTGTAAATAATAGAATAGTATCAGGAGGAGAGGACTGCAAGTACAAGGTAGATTCAGAAGGTCGCAACCCTTACTGTGAAAGTGTTTTTTTTTCTTTTGCGCTTGGAATGGAAGATCACTTGAAGTTAACGTGTTGAATTAACGAGTTTTTAGGTTAGGCTTGATGCATGGGACGACACATGCATGCTTTATATGTTTTTAACTCTTGTGCAGGTGTGGGATGTATTCGGAAGGCTTTTGTATTCATCTTCATCTAATGATTACCCTATTACTTCGGTCGCATGGTCTACAAATGGTAAGACTGTTGTCCTTTGTTGCGGGTCTTGCTTAATTTCTCTCCCTTACGTGAGCATGCATAGATGTGTTCACGCTCTTCGTTAATTCAAAAGTTGATACGTATCTCGCCGAGAACTTCTAGATGAAGCGTCGTTTCAAGAGCGTTTTTTAAATTACAATAATATCAGCAGCAGCAACAACAACAACAACAAGAATTTGTTTTCCCAACAAACGCATCATATCAAGGCAAACGCATATATCGTAAAGTTCCATCGCAACTGCATTTATCGGAATATGAGACTTTTTTTACGCGCCTGGTATGGCTGTTACGATTTCGCCTGCTGATGTTTATTCCCGTTATTTAATCCAGCCTAGGGCGGATGTCATCTTTTCTACGTTTTTTCAGTTATTTGATCCAGCTTAGCTAAGTGTGAAGGGTGTCTTTTGTTTTTTAGTTTCTTTACTTCGTCTTCTTTGAATTCAGACGTTTTTGAGGACCACGTTCAAAGTTCTAATTCGTACCATGTGTTATAATTAGTTCTTGTGATTCGTTTTTTACTCCCTGTTTTGTAAGTGCAAAGTTGTGGCAAGGACGAACTCTATGTTTTTATGCATGTATTGTCTATGACGTCAATTCGACGATGGAAAATCACCGAACACGTCAAGGCGAGGTTTCTTTCGTTCGAGGCCAGTATGAAGTCCCACCGAGTATTGAAAATTCAGCATAAGTCTTCCGTTCCGCAGCGCTAGAAGCGCTTGCCTAGTTTACTTGCACCCTAACGTAGTGTGAACCGTGAGAGTGGATGATGGGTGAACTTTAATATGATGCATTTCCGTGATTCCAGTAGTCCATGACCGATTCAACGAATTACTGTAGGGCTTCTGACTCTCATAATTGTTAGGAGACTCGGTCGATTTGCTTTTCCCGTGTTGAACATGTATCATTTACATGCAAAAATATAACAATGCAGCTAAGCATAGGAAATTCTGCTTCAATTGTGGTTCCTAACTTTCGTTGTTATTTTTAAAATGTGACTTTTATTTTCGCTGTAGACATTCATCGGTTGTGTGGAGTTATAGCCTTCGTATTGTTAGGGAACGAGATGTTTGGAGATTTAATTTTTGTTTGTTTAGGGGAGCTGTTTGCTGTCGGATCCTTCAACACGTTGCGTCTTTGCGACAAAGCAGGGGTAGGAAGCGAATCTTCATTAATTTTCTCACCTGCATTTTCCCCGAAACGAATCTGGGCATTTATGCTAAGCAACTTCCTTTGCAATTATGAGTTCTTTTGCAGGAGTTGTGACTTTATGGCTGCTTACATTTGGCTGCGTAGGCAGGTAGGCAGGCAGGCTGGCTGGCTGGTTGGCTGGCTGGTTGGTTGGCTGGCTGGGTGGCTGGCTGGCTAGTTGGCTGGCTGGCTGGCTGGAAGGCAGGCAGGCTGGCAGGCAGGCATGCAGGCAGGCAGGCAGGCTGGCAGGCAGGCAGGCGGGCAGGCAGGCAGGCAGGCAGGCGGGCAGGCAGGCAGGCAGGCAGGCAGGCAGGCAGGCAGGCAGGCAGACAGGCAGCCAGGTAGGTAGGTAGGTAGGTAGGTAGGTAGGTAGGTAGGTAGGTAGGTAGGTAGGTAGGTAGGTAGGTAGGTA